>NQII01002093.1:51535-84416 GCA_002778355.1 Clitarchus hookeri | reverse complement strand
AGAGGCTGTCTATAAGTTTTTAGTCTTGCGTGGGTTGGCCACGAAACCTTAAACATATTTGCCTCCTCACCACATGTACTTGACGAGCTTAGCAAGTACCGCCAATGAAGGCCGGTGTAGAAATTCAAATAAAAGAAATCACATACAAAACTATAAGAAATGTTAATTGAAGTTTCTCATGTAATAAGGTAAACGTTAAACCACACTTTGGGGTAGTTTATGTTTGAATGCCAGTGTAATATTATATAGTAGTCTAATTCAGGGGTTCAAGTAATTTGTGATTTCGAGAATACTTTTGATATGATGTGCATTTTGCCGTGCCCCAGCAGATTATTCAGTACAAGTTAAGGGAATATTTTCATGTATACAATCTACTTATTTTTCACTTTATAGATTGTTAGACTCTCAAGTTTAGCTCACAACAAAATTTGCGAAAACTGGATTCATTATTAAACAAAAAAGTTGCACAGTTGCAGCATAATTACAACATTTTTATAAAATGTTAACATATATTACTTTCCCTTGCAAAGCCCTAACTATAAGGGCGAACTACAGTTTAAGAATTTAATTGCTGTTCTAATTGTCACATTTTCCCATGCCTTACTAGCATAAGGTAATTTATGTCAGGCTCTTTCGAATCGTGTAAGTTGTTTGTCTCTTACTGAAAGCTACTCATGCAAAATACACTCATTTGCAAAATAAATTGGTTACCATGTACGAATTGCGCGAGTACAACGAAGGTTGTCACACATTGTCGTCTAGCCCGACATGTTTCCCATTTACGTGTAATGTTGTTTGTTTGTGCGGATGTGCCACTAGGGGACACACATGTCCCTCCTACATTCATAGCTACAAGATACCGAATAAGGCCTTAGTAGCAGTGTGAGCCACAGAGTAATGCTCACTGAACACACAGCAATTCCCCGAAGGTGCATTAGAAAAACCTTTGTCCAGCGAGGTTAAGTTTGAGAGAGGCAGGTAGGACGTTTCGGTGCATTGCTCAGTTGAACCGTTCTGCCTGCACTCCGAGTCGGTGTTAGACGCAGTGGGATCTGGAGGGCGCACACACCCGTCGAGAAGGCTTGGGTCGACGCTGGTGACAATCGACAGGAAGGATCGTTTCTTCGTGCGACAGGATGTTAGCAGTCCACAGGCGTCGCTGCGCAACGTTCAAACACATGTCACGGCAGCTGGGGGATACGCCTGTGTCCACCAATACTATATCCAGCAGAGCGGGATCTGTCGTCGCGGCGTCCCTTGCTACGTCTACCATTACGACCTGAGCGTCGCCGAGCACGCGTGACCTTGTGCCCGGTATCATGCAGCATGGCAGCTTGNTACGTCTACCATTACGACCTGAGCGTCGCCGAGCACGCGTGACCTTGTGCCCGGTATCATGCAGCATGGCAGCTTGCGGATTGGCGACGAGTGGTGTTCAGCGACTAATCACGGTTCTGTCTGGATACGAATTCGAGCCTGGAGACGTCCTGGCGAGCGCCATGATCGACATTTAGTTGTAGTGCGGCGTACCGTCCCAACGAGAGGCGTCGTGGTGAAGGGTGCCATTTCCTACGATTCCCGCGCACCACTGGTCGTGATTGAAGCAACCCTGACGGCGTGGCGATACGTTTAGTTGTATGACGCCGAGCGCTCCCCTTCCTGTGCAGCTTGACGACCCCATTTCCCAGCAGGATAGCGTCCGGCCTCACACAGTGTGGGTGTGCGTGACGTCGACGTGCTTCCTTGGCCAGCACGGTCCCCAGATCTCTCGCCCGTAGAGAAAGTTTGGGTTCAGATTGGACGGTAACTTCGGCGGATTTGGAGGTTAAGTTGCACCAGCCATGGCAGGATCTTCCTCAGGACCTCCGACGTATGTATGCCTCCATGCCGTGTTGCCGCCTGTCTCCGTGCGTCCTGCGAGTCAGTGTTCCAAGGCAAGCGGGCGTTTGCTCTGTGGGGCAGTTTACATTTCCACCATTAAAACTTAGCTCGACAGGCGACGCCACAGGACGTGTGTAATGGGCCCCTTGCCTGCTCGTCGTGAGCAGTTGAAATACATTCAGTTTCCCTGAGAGTTCCGCAGTGGTTATTGGTTCCTGCTGCGTGCATCGAGAATGTACAGTAGTGAACAAGCACCAGCTTAACTTGAAATAGTTCCACCACATGCCACTGCAAGTGTTGGTCCCCTGTAATACATCTTGGTGTGGTACAATATTTTGATGTTTTCTATGTACGTACTACCATATCCTGTGCCTGTGTAACCACATACACGCCCCTGAGACGGCACCATCGTGATTTTTTTTCCTGCGAATGGCGGTATAAGCAATGGGAAAGGTGTGCGTGTGTGTGAAGTGACGTTCCTCAATTCCCTGTGGAGCGAGAAGTTGGGGCGGCATCTAGGAGTGCTGGGTACGTGGGTGGATCTCCGCGTGTCCAGGAGCCGGCCTGCTGACCGGAAGTGGCGTGCCCACCGGGCTTCCGGCCGCTGCTACCTCCCTGCGCCGCTGCTCCTCTTCTGGCCAGCTCACTCCCGGCATGCTCGCATGCCGGGAGTGAGCTATTGTTTCCTATGATGTGTTGTGAAAACAGGATCTCCGTCACCTGAAGTGCCGCAGTTCTGATGCAGTGTCGTGTATGAATTAGTTCGAGAGGAACTTCTTTGTCGATGTAGTGATAGCGGCAGACTTCTATTACCTACAACGTGTGGCGTTTTGTGCTGGCTCTTATTTATTCTCAGTACCTGTGTGAGTTCGTTTACATCGGTTGCAGTGTTGGACTTTATGGAATTTTAAGAAAGGGGGAAAAAAAGAAAGGGAATGGGAATTTATCGTAACATCCATGTTTAAATATTTTTAAAAAATACGTATTTTGTTTTAATGTTTATTGCTACAAATTTGTTTGCCTTTATTATTGTAGTTTTTAACATCCAGTCTAATTAAGGTCTACTGTGGTACATTAAACGGTATTTTTAATTTCTGGCCATACCGTACGATTTAATCGTGTTATGAATGCAACAGCAGCAACGTACATCTATGAAAACAATAGAGGTTAGGTTTTCCTTACATAGTTCTAAAAAAGTAATATTATAATGTTTTAATTTACCAAAGTAGAAGGATTATAGCTTTTATTTCGCTGTTGAACATACCGGGAAAGTTATCGGACAAACATAGGGACGTTTATGGTTTAGTGTTGGCTAAACTATTCACTGAAATGAGGGATGGCGTATAACTGGCGACCCCGTTACAAGCAACTCAGTACAGTAGACCGCCAGACCGTAACGCAGAATATAACAATAATATTTAGGAAATGCAATTTTAGAGTAGGGAATTATATATTCATAACGGTTGAAATCTTCTTTCCCCGTTTTGATTGTACACAGGAACACAAACGTTTAGGGGAATTCAAAAATAACAATTTCGTGTTTTATGTAAAATTTTACAACAGTGTTTAAGGACTGTACAACATTTAGTTTAACCATCTATAGTTAATAGTAGTTACACTCTAAATTCGAATTAGTTCAAAACCGCTGATTCGCAGTGAAATTCAACTACTCGAATCAGTGAAAATGGCTCTACTTAGAATCAGAGGAAAACCACTGAGTGTTTCAGTGAAAAAAATTTTACTGATGGAATAAGTGACTGCCAACTGCAGCGGTGAATTAAATAAAATATTGTTTTTATTGAATTTAGCTTAATGATTACGAGCAGTAAACATATTTACCGTAGTTTACTATTTATACTGCGCAATTTACAGTGAAGTAAAACATCTTCTGCAGGTGGCCAGGATTGAACTCGCACACCTTTTCCAGTTCGTTTCTAAACCGTTACCTTGCTGCCTGAGCTACCAAGTCATGTTGACAAGAAGAAAAAAAAAAAGGAAAATGCATGTGTTATATTTTCTCATCGAAAGCGTGTAGTTTTAAATTGTATGCCCTTACTTTTCGTTTTTGGTTTGGTCGGTACCGTTAGGATTGTTAAAACGAGTAGTACACATGAGTGCACTCTCTTCACCGCGAGATATGCAGTTTCAACCTTCAAACGGAACGCTGTGATGATTACATGGAAACGAAATGAAAGACGTAAAAAAGGAATTAAACTCTGAATGATCGCGTTGCCCCCATGAAATGGCGTTTTGACAGACGAAACAGATTTTCGATAGTATTTTGTATTGGTTTTATTAGTTTATGCGTTGTTGTTTCACTTGATATACCTTGTTTAACGGCCATTTTTACACGTTGTTTGTCGGCCTTTTTTTTACACGGTATTTAACTGATCCATCAATCAAAAAACGAATCATTGAAAAACAGTGAAAAAAATTAGTGATGAATCAGTGGAAAATGTTATAGAATCAATAAGTGAAGGAAAACGGGCTTTTTTTTTTCACTGATTCATCAGTTAAATTCACTGAAGTGACTGTTGAATCAGTCACATACTGCTAACTTATTGAAANTTTTTTTTCACTGATTCATCAGTTAAATTCACTGAAGTGACTGTTGAATCAGTCACATACTGCTAACTTATTGAAACAGTGAAATTCTCACTGATTCAGATTTAAAGTGTATGTGATGCTTACATTGCTCGACCATGCATTTCTGTTTCACAACAAATGATGCAAACACTTAAAACTTAAGCTAGCTTACATTGCCCCACCATACATTTCTGTTTCACAACAAATGATTGAAACACTTAAAACTTAAGCTAGCTTCCATTGCCCCACCAATCATTTCTGTTTCACAACAAACGATGCAAACACTTAAAACTTAAGCTAGCTTACAACGCTAGAGGTAGCACTGTCGTTTCCGGCGAGCGAGCGAAGTGGTGGTTGAACGCCTGCGACGGCATGCACAGAGCCCACTAGCCATCCACACTACCACCAACATTGCCAATTCTCCCAGAGCACAGTCATAAAAATTAACTCATTTCACCGGCCACATAATTTGGAAATTGCTTTTTAATAACGCGTTAAAACAGAGAATTACTTTTAATGCTTTAAGAATTACCGCCACCGTGACTCGAGGTTGGCCAATCAGGTTTTACGTAGAACTGTATGCAACTACGTCGAGGGACTAGTTGGAATGTTTGGTTCCCGAAAGTGCTCCAGTACTCACCAACCATCTTTTTGTACGCACTACGCGNCGAGGGACTAGTTGGAATGTTTGGTTCCCGAAAGTGCTCCAGTACTCACCAACCATCTTTTTGTACGCACTACGCGGTGGTTATTTTTAGTAGAGAAATACTGATACGAAGATCCACAAACTGGCAACATTTTGTCTGCATGAACGCAGGGCCATACAGCCATTAGAGGCGAGACTTGTCACGGTAAAAAAACAAATTTTACATGAGTACCGGTTCTTCAGACTTTTTAACGTTCAAAATATTACTCTTGACAAAATACTTATTTCACAAACCAGCCTTACAAAAAGTGAACACTAAGTATGCCTACGTTAAAACAGCTTTTTGGTGAAACACTTTTCAGCATCATTACATAGAGCAGAGATAAATGAAATCGCTACTTCTGAAATGTTTGGCCGGGTTTTCGTGTCATCTGGTCCACTGTGCAAGTTTTACGTATATAGCCATTATGTGTGTAACCGTGTGATGTAAAATCAGAACTTAAAATTAACATTGAATTTTTTTCCTGGGATACGAAAGTAATTTTGAATCATATAATATAATAGAAAATGTTGTAGGGTTTCTAAAGTAGTCACGAATTTTCTATAATTTTTTCGGGTGAAGATATTTTCGTTCGTTACGACATTGTCAAGTACAAACTATTTTGGTGTATAATAAAAATAATTTATGGTGATCTACTTTATCTCGAAGTATAATTTTAATGTCCTTGTTGGACGTGGCTAAGAAATGTGTTGGTCCACCTTCCCGAAATCTTTCTCGAAGAGAGATATTTCGGTATCGCTTAGTAGCTGATGTTTTCAACCGTGGCGAGGATGAAGCGATGTGTAGATCAGTGGCGTGTGGTGAACTGTTGCAAGGTGAGCTGGCGTTAGCTGTATGCTGTACCCTGTTGCTTGCTAGTTTACAAGAGGCGTGTAATGGGTTCCTCGCTGCTCGCTTGTGAGTGGTCGGAATACGTTCAGTTTACCTAGGCTGCACGGTGCTTACTGGCTCATTCTGCGTGCGCCGAGAATGTACAGCACTGAGCAAGCCCCAACTTACCTCGCAACACTTCACCACACGCCACTGGTGCAGATTTGGAAATGACCGAATACGGAATTCTGTGTCATGTAAGGATATTCTGTAGCTCTTAGCCTTTTTGTTGTGTATCTGTTATCTACTGTACAAGAAAAAAAGCTACGGAAGGTAGGCATTCTGCAGTAGAGCCAATCAAAATAAATTTAACAGCTGATGCTACTGGCACTGTACATACGAACGTGTCATCTGCCTCTCAGATAATGCACAGTTTACTTTTATAACTGGGCGACACAGGTTAAGCAAATCAATTTAATGGAAGTAGGACATCACAAACAAATAATAAATAATCACACCGGACGACAACTAGCTAATAGTTTTCTGTTTTAATCTTTGTTTGTGATGGTCTAGTCACGTTCATTTTATAAACTTATGTTTGGCAGTGGATAGAGTCAATTTATACCATGTGGTTCAAGTGAGAAATATTAGTTTGTTTACCTGCATAGTAAATTCGTGACTATAACAGTTTCGGCCTTTTTTGTGCTGCGGCGATAAATAATATGCCTGTATTTTTGTTTCATGGAAAAAATCTAAGTTCATGTTTATTCATTATTTTTTAATAGTTTGCGCAATGTATAGGAATCTTCTGTACACTTGCAACGCAGTTTTTCTTATTTTTTTTGTTCTTACCTGTCATCTTAGCTGGGCGTAATCGGTACCTACAATGGCATACAGAAACAACACTAAGGGCGTTGCCACGCATAACTCTTTCGCTCGCCGCTAACAAGATGATCATGTCCTTAACGAGGTGCTGAACACGGTAAAGGTGACGGGAGTTACGTCTTGTTAGGCCTATATGAATGAGAATTCAAAATATTAGACAATGCATGCTCTACTAGTGTAGAATGATATATTCTTTGGGCATTTGGGCTCATACCTGCTTGTTTCTACTGCAGGGTTGGGCGCAGTGGACAGACCATTTAAAATGTGTTTAATTAGGTCATTTTATTAATGTAAAACATTTAATTCAATTTAATCCTTCTATTATTTTGGGTATTCACAAATGGAATGGTGAGATACCTCTTTTTATTATTAAATATCTTATTAAAAGTGTTTCTTTTATAAAGTTACTGAATGTATTATTTATGTTAATTATTATTATTATGATTGCTATTATCTAAAGGTACTGTGTCGTCATTGTACTAAACATCATAAATTTACCAACAGTTGTACAAGTGAGTACATATTTCCGTGGTTGTGCTGCAGTTAGTGTGCAGACAAACAACGTAAGCGCTGAGCGATTGTTATAAGTAACATTTGCGTGATACCGTTCATATCGTACGGTATTCGCACACACACGATCGAACAGGCCACCATACGTTACAGTTTTGACCTGCGGAACTGACGAGGCGATGATGCAACGCAGCCTAGCAATGGAGCAGACGGCTCGGGGCGATAGTCAACATGTTTAACAAAACGGCGACACAGTCGCTCTAACTAGACGGTTTCGAACTTTACTTCGAATAATACACATTTTAAAATGGTGGGTCTACTGTGCCCCACCCTGTACTTCTCCGCTCATCGTTTCCACCTGTTATTCGCGTCGTGTGAAGACGTGGCAATTCAAAGGACTCTTACCTTTTTCTTTCTAGGCTCCTGTAGTTTACGAGCGTGTTGCTTTCTCTTGTTTACGAGCTACAGAGCCACGTGCCAGAGGAAAATGTGTCTCCGCAAACAGTGTACACAACTCATGAAGTTGGGCGTAGGTATCTTAAATATTTCTTAGAAATGCAGCTTTGATCTCAGTGAAAGCAGGTGATCTCCGTGCAAGCCACAAATGTATATTTTTAGTTACAATGTTTGCTGGTTACCTGGAGATCAGACAGTTTTGTCCCTTCACTCATAAAGCGATAGAAAGAGATGACAAATAACATACGTAAAATAGTAGTGTCAATAGATGGCAGGAATAATCAAGTGTGCATGCGTAAGTCGGATCAAAGACGCAGGGAAATAAGAATAAAATAAATTGTAATTCAGGGAAATATAGTTTTCTTCAGTTTGTAAATGTTAGTAGAAGAAAGCCACTGAAGGAAGTGAAATAAAAGCATGCAGTACGATTATCTATCGGCAGGAGAACGATAGGGAAGTGTATTTGTGTAACGGAATATATGGATCGGGCCATCAGTTTAATTTATAATGTAGCTATAGTATGGAGTGACTCACAGATGACTTTACCGACATTTAGAAAGGTGGATTGCAAAGGAGCAGTTTGGATTTCGTAAAGGAAAACGGACAAAGGATTCTCTTGGACTCCTAACCATATATGAGGCATATATTGGAGGTAGATACATTTATCTACCTTCTTCAATATATGCCTCGTGTTTGTTGATTTGTAAAATGCTTTTGATACGGTACAACAGTGGACAGGATGGTGTATATTCAGAAGAAAAATAAATTAAATTCGAAGGAGAGGGAATACGCATTAAAAATATGTCGTTACCGCAGACAGGAATAGTACAAGTCGAGANTGTAAAATCAGAACTTAAAATTAACATTGAATTTTTTTCCTGGGATACGAAAGTAATTTTGAATCATATAATATAAAAGAAAATGTTGTAGGGTTTCTAAAGTAGTCACGAATTTCCTATAATTTTTTCGGGTGAAGATATTTTCGTTCGTTACGACATTGTCAAGTACAAACTATTTTGGTGTATAATAAAAATACTTTATGATGATCTACTTTATCTCGAAGTATAATTTTAATGTCCTTGTTGGACGTGGCTAAGAAATGTGTTGGTCCACCTTCCCGAAATCTTTCTCGAAGAGAGATATTTCGGTATCGCTTAGTAGCTGATGTTTTCAACCGTGGCGAGGATGAAGCGATGTGTAGATCAGTGGCGTGTGGTGAACTGTTGCAAGGTGAGCTGGCGTTAGCTGTATGCTGTACCCTGTTGCTTGCTAGTTTACAAGAGGCGTGTAATGGGTTCCTCGCTGCTCGCTTGTGAGTGGTCGGAATACGTTCAGTTTACCTAGGCTGCACGGTGCTTACTGGCTCATTCTGCGTGCGCCGAGAATGTACAGCACTGAGCAAGCCCCAACTTACCTCGCAACACTTCACCACACGCCACTGGTGCAGATTTGGAAATGACCGAATACGGAATTCTGTGTCATGTAAGGATATTCTGTAGCTCTTAGCCTTTTTGTTGTGTATCTGTTATCTACTGTACAAGAAAAAAAGCTACGGAAGGTAGGCATTCTGCAGTAGAGCCAATCAAAATAAATTTAACAGCTGATGCTACTGGCACTGTACATACGAACGTGTCATCTGCCTCTCAGATAATGCACAGTTTACTTTTATAGCTGGGCGACACAGGTTAAGCAAATCAATTTAATGGAAGTAGGACATCACAAACAAATAATAAATAATCACACCGGATGACAACTAGCTAATAGTTTTCTGTTTTAATCTTTGTTTGTGATGGTCTAGTCACGTTCATTTTATAAACTTATGTTTGGCAGTGGATAGAGTCAATTTATACCATGTGGTTCAAGTGAGAAATATTAGTTTGTTTACCTGCATAGTAAATTCGTGACTCTAACAGTTTCGGCCTTTTTTGTGCAGCGGCGATAAATAATATGCCTGTATTTTTGTTTCATGGAAAAAATCTAAGTTCATGTTTATTCATTATTTTTTAATAGTTTGCGCAATGTATAGGAATCTTCTGTACACTTGCAACGCAGTTTTTCTTATTTTTTTTGTTCTTACCTGTCATCTTAGCTGGGCGTAATCGGTACCTACAATGGCATACAGAAACAACACTAAGGGCGTTGCCACGCATAACTCTTTCGCTCGCCGCTAACAAGATGATCATGTCCTTAACGAGGTGCTGAACACGGTAAAGGTGACGGGAGTTACGTCTTGTTAGGCCTATATGAATGAGAATTCAAAATATTAGACAATGCATGCTCTACTAGTGTAGAATGATATATTCTTTGGGCATTTGGGCTCATACCTGCTTGTTTCTACTGCAGGGTTGGGCGCAGTGGACAGACCATTTAAAATGTGTTTAATTAGGTCATTTTATTAATGTAAAACATTTAATTCAATTTAATCCTTCTATTATTTTTGGTATTCACAAATGGAATGGTGAGATACCTCTTTTTATTATTAAAGATCTTATTAAAAGTGTTTCTTTTATAAAGTTACTGAATGTATTATTTATGTTAATTATTATTATTATGATTGCTATTATCTAAAGGTACTGTGTCGTCATTGTACTAAACATCATAAATTTACCAACAGTTGTACAAGTGAGTACATATTTCCGTGGTTGTGCTGCAGTTAGTGTGCAGACAAACAACGTAAGCGCTGAGCGATTGTTATAAGTAACATTTGCGTGATACCGTTCATATCGTACGGTATTCGCACACACACGATCGAACAGGCCACCATACGTTACAGTTTTGACCTGCGGAACTGACGAGGCGATGATGCAACGCAGCCTAGCAATGGAGCAGACGGCTCGGGGCGATAGTCAACATGTTTAACAAAACGGCGACACAGTCGCTCTAACTAGACGGTTTCGAACTTTACTTCGAATAATACACATTTTAAAATGGTGGGTCTACTGTGCCCCACCCTGTACTTCTCCGCTCATCGTTTCCACCTGTTATTCGCGTCGTGTGAAGACGTGGCAATTCAAAGGACTCTTACCTTTTTCTTTCTAGGCTCCTGTAGTTTACGAGCGTGTTGCTTTCCCTTGTTTACGTGTCGGCTCGCTACAGAGCAACATGCCAGAGGAAAATGTGTCTCCGCAAACAGTGTACACAACTCAGGAAGTTGGGCGTAGGTATCTTAAATATTTCTTAGAAATGCAGCTTTGATCTCAGTGAAAGCAGGTGATCTCCGTGCAAGCCACAAATGTATATTTTTAGTTACAATGTTTGCTGGTTACCTGGAGATAGAAAGAGCGATAGAAAGAGATGACAAAAAACAGACGTAAAAAAGTAGTGTCAATAGATGGCGGGAATAATCAAGTGTGCATGCGTAAGTCGGATCAAAGACGCAGGGAAATAAGAATAAAATAAATTGTAATTCAGGGAAATATAGTTTTCTTCAGTTTGTAAATGTTAGTAGAAGAAAGCCACTGAAGGAAGTGAAATAAAAGCATGCAGTACGATTATCTATCGGCAGGAGAACGATAGGGAAGTGTATTTGTGTAACGGAATATATGGATCGGGCCATCAGTTTAATTTATAATGTAGCTATAGTATGGAGTGACTCACAGATGACTTTACCGACATTTAGAAAGGTGGATTGCAAAGGAGCAGTTTGGATTTCGTAAAGGAAAACGGACAAAGGATTATCTTGGACTCCTAACCATATATGAGGCATATATTGGAGGTAGATACATTTATCTACCTTCTTCAATATATGCCTCGTGTTTGTTGATTTGTAAAATGCTTTTGATACGGTACAACAGTGGACAGGATGGTGTATATTCAGAAGAAAAAGAAATTAAATTCGAAGGAGAGGGAATACGCATTAAAAATATGTCGTTACCGCAGACAGGAATAGTACAAGTCGAGANGAAATTAAATTCGAAGGAGAGGGAATACGCATTAAAAATATGTCGTTACCGCAGACAGGAATAGTACAAGTCGAGAACGAGACAAGAGAAAAGCAGAATCGAAAATGGCTGGCAAGGTTGCTCTCTTCCTCTTGTCGTTCCGCATGTGCGTAGAAGAGATGATGAAGGAAATGTTTGCACGGAGAAAAGTTGTGTGTATTAGCTGGAAAAGAATACTATTGATAATATTTGAATACTACATTGAGGTAGCTGAAAATGAATGTTTTACGAATAGAATACGTCAGGAGTAGTATGGAGTGAGGATTAATTAAAAAAGCAAGTATGGTCAACAAGACAAGAAATTGTAATAACAGCAGTATAGGTAACGAAAAAAATTGGAGAAGTGACAACATTAAATTTAGTTTGCATTATAGTAACAGAATATTGAACATGTAAGCAGTAGGTGAAAATTCGAATTACTATAGCTGAGGATGCCTTCAATAGGAGGGCACTCCTATGTGGTTATTTGAACACTATGTGGCCATTTGAACAATGGACTGAAGAAGAATACGTAATTATTTCTTTGGGGAGTGGTGTTGTATGGAGAGGAAACTCTAAAAAAAAAAATATAAAATAGAACGAAAGAAAATTGGAAGTAATTGAGATGTGGTTATGGCGAAGAGTGGAAAACTAAAACTAGGTAGGTTGATAAAGTAAGGAATAGAAATGAGGCGTGTCTGTAAAAATTCTGGGAAAAAGAGAAGACTATTACAGAATATATGAAAAAAAGGTAAGAATGAAGTTTGGACACGTCGACAGCGAAGCCATTGTAGACAGAGCAAGTTGTTCAGGTAAGAAAGAATGAGGAAGCAATCAGCCATGGCCTGTAGTAAGGAACCATCCCAGCATTGTCCTGGAGAAATTTCGGGAAACCATGGAACTCCAAAATCAGGGGGACCGGACCGGAATCCGAACTCAGGTTCTCCAGGATGCGATTTGAAAGATTTCTACCACTGCGCGCTACGTCGCTAGGGACGGTATAGATAATGCCTGTTTGTTNCGTGGAGAGGCACTATTTGAAAACCTATCTAAGACCATAATAATAATTATTATTATTATTCCGGTTTGCCTGTTTTCAGTAGTTCCGAAACGGCTCCTCGTTAGTATACAAACAGGGAATAAACATTGCTATCGTCAATTCACGGTTACTTCCAACTTTCCTGAAGCTCTGCTAAAGTTCTACTTTCAGGATATTCCTCCACCTCATGCAAACAAAACTTAACCAAGTCTATAAAAATTACACCTAAGGGACAGTGCGCCGCATTTGTGCGCACTCTCTTTAATGAGATTCTGCACGAGAACTATCTCTTACAAGCCATTTGCAACACATCTGCTTTCTCTCTGTTTTTAGTCGTATTGATTATAAATTAAATATAATGTATGGATGAAATGCGAGTAAAAGTTCAATTCAACCAAAAATAAGATACTTTTATGTTAATATAAGTATAAATTACTTTTGATGCGTGGCGTGTACAACGGAACTCGTCATACATGGGGTCATTTTTTCAAAGTTTTTATTCAAAAAGTGTGAATAAACCGCGAATAGAGTGACTAATACATCGGAAGGGATCCGCGTGTCTGCCCCCCCCCCCTTTTTTTTTTTTCANGAGTGCAGTGGAGGTGTGGACGCCATGTTGCGGCACGTTCACGCCAGCTTTTGGCAGTCGGCGTCCTCCAGGCGTCCCTCGCCGACGCTATAATCGCGGCGCCTGCAAATTACACCGCTTCGCATCCGCCGACATTAATTTTTCACGTCAGATACTACATTTTTCTCGCCTTCCATCTCCTTTTTTTTCCTACCACGTTTTCTCTTCACCCCCTCGCCACCCGCTCCCCTCGCTTACCCCACCGGCGGCCAGGCGCTCGCAAAAAAAAAAACACTGGGAAAGAGAGACGTGTATTTTAACCCCTTTCTTCTTTAACGCGCCCGGGGTTTTTTTTTTTTTTTTCGCTACCCTCTCGCCGACGTTTAATTACGTTTTAAAGGCAAGTAAGTTAAACACTTCCCTTATAAAGAGTGTTTGGAGGCGTCAAGTGGATGGCTTGCGTGGTATTAACGTTGTTAATTTAGCTGCCGCGCAGTAACGGGGCGTCGGCCCCCGTGATACGCCATCCGTCCGCTGACCGAGTGCGCGGTTGTCCGCCGCCCCCGTCGACCTGCTTGTCATTTGGAACAAGTGTGGAGGGACACTCGTCTTCGGTAAAGCAGGCTCTTGCTGCCTCCGTCATTCGAAGGCGGTAACGCCAGGTGACCGTTCTCCAGGCACGAATAAGGCAAGAATTTAGTTGGAACGGGAATACTTTAAATGTAATATTTGTTAAAATTTTCGTACCTAGTTTCTTAATTTGTGATATTAAACCTGCTCCAACCGATAGTCATTCCAAAATATTAATTTTGGTTACTTTCAATGCATAATGTCTTATTTCTATTTTCTGTCATCCCGAGTTGAGAGAGTGGAGGGGAAAGATTTTAGTGGATCTTTGACATCGAGGTATTGATATCCGATGAGGTTGAGGTGAGCATGGAGCAGCACCGGAATGCAGGGGTGCCGGAAACGGAAGATCCCCGAGAAAACTCACCGACCAGCGGCATCGTCCGGCACGATTCCCCACATGTGAAAATCCCGCGAATCGGGATTCCGGTTCGACTAGGTGGGAGGCGAGTATTCTGACCACTACACCACCGCGGCCCCGCGAGTTGAGGGAGATAAACTGCGACTGGTCTGCGGCATGGAAAGCTACTGCTGTAATTGAAGGGACGTCGTTCGTCATTTGTTTGATAAAAGTACTTTATGTTCTAGCTTGCGAATAACGGGGCATTGAAAAGCAAGGACATGCCCCGTTGTTTTTTTTTTTTTTTTTTTTTTTTTTTTTTTTNTAGAAATACGGGAAGATCTTATTATTCGTCTTAATTTAATGTGGCAGTACTGCTCAAATGTAATCTTACTAGCACCTACGATGCACTAGAACAGTCTGTATTGGGCATAGTTAGACGATAAATAAATGCTTGTTTTTTTGTTAAGGTACCTAGGTGGTTGTAATTCCCAGAATGCTTCGCTCGTGCAGTGTGGTTGATCTTACCAAGGCGAGACTCATATTTGAGCACAAAGAAATTCGTAGTTTGGAGATTGATCGGAAAGTTGTATAGCCTTTTGCCATAAGTTAACAAAAATTTCAGTGCAAATTTTGTACGCATTCAGCTGTAATTGTATAACAGGAAATATTTCACAGCGCAGTCATAACATTTTTAAATGTTAAAACAAAGTCAAACAATTACTGTACAGAACGAGTAAAATATGTGTGTTACGATCTCTCGCCATACTTATCTTTTTCATTACGAAGCTAGCCGTAGGTAACGTAGAATTAGCAACAAATTGTACAGCAAAAAACTAACCGTAAAATGTTTAATTGTTACTGATAGAAGAAACTTTAATTTATAATTCAGTGTAAACACATTAGCTTGCTTGTAGTGGGCCTATTGTGGTGGCGAAACGTAAAATGTTGCTAATTCAGTTTTAATAATCTAAACCAAAATACAGACATTCGGAAACCATGATCATAATTTTTTTAACTTTTGAGTTGCAATTCGTATAAATGTTCGTTTTCTAGTTACCTTCCCCCTTCTCTTTTCCATAAAGAGTCTTGCGGCCTTTTAAACGATCAAAGATCACTTCAAATTTACTTCAAATCCATTTAATTCAATTCCTTGAATGCTGTTTGAGGTCACTCCGACGTCATAATCGCCGCCATGTTGTCTGTCAAGCTATTGAATGACTCAAATTTCTTCAAAGATTTTCGCTTAGAACATGTTCTATATTTTCGTGAATCTAATTTTCCACCAGCAGCCCTAATTATTACAACACTAGACATATAAAGTGTAGTGTCTTAATACATGAATTTATGCGCATGTAAGCTACACAATTATTTTTATACATTTGTTCAATCAAAGTAAATATATCATGTTANTACATGAATTTATGCGCATGTAAGCTACACAATTATTTTTATACATTTGTTCAATCAAAGTAAATATATCATGTTACAAAAATTATATGTTTGTTTTGATAGAGATAAATTATTTTCGAATAGTGTATAGTTTGTAGGGATTAAAAAAAAAGATTCTGAATTCATTAATAATTTTTTAAGTGAAGTGTTCGTAAAACATTTTTTTCAGTTCCCAATTTAATATTTATTGAATACAGCTGCATGTGTGAAAAGCCTTTCAAAACTTTGAAGTAATAATTCAATTTCTATTGACATCAATCCGTTGAAGTGACTGAACACTTTCTGTATTCAATAAGTCGAATTCGATATAATATTTGATCGTGTGAAATGACCTTTTAGACTGGAGGCAGAAGTTTCCCCCGTTACGATTGTCTTGAACATATGCGCGTGTAATCACATGAACTATCCTCCGAGTTGTGTTACTGGTAGAATGGCGTAGAATTTGGTGCTCGCAGTGTTCGACTGTGTTATTTGAATACGTACTTATGTGGCTGTTGGTGTGACGTGTTCCAGCTATCGATCTAGATAGAGTTCTTCAACCATTTACGGGATCGTGCCAACCAGCAAAAATCAAAGAAAAGATTTAATCGTAAATTTTATTTCCTGTTTTTAATTTTACCGCGTATTAATAAAATATGTATTTTGTTTTACATAATAAGCACACCAGGACAATATAAATTCATTTGCAAATTTATTCCCGTCCCGTTTTCATGCCGACCTTAATAAAAAATAACACCATTGTTTGATGCGACGCAACTAACTGGCGTGGCNTTCCCGTCCCGTTTTCATGCCGACCTTAATAAAAAATAACACCATTGTTTGATGCGACGCAACTAACTGGCGTGGCGTCATCCAGCAAGCACGTGACTTGTGTAGCTAACATGGCGTCTGCGTGTTTATTGGCACAGCTGTGCCTCGTGGACGTAGCTACAGGTAGTGCTCTTGAGTACGTCACAGACTTCCCATAATACGTCACCGTAGAGACCGCTGTAGTTGTAGTTTCTAGTCAGCTGTACGGGAGCACTAGATGACGTCACTAAATTTACCGGCCAGCCAAGCCTGTTGTTGTTGGTCATTGGGAAGCGTCCATCGGTGGAACACATTTGCAGTTATATAATCCTCCCTGCCCCCCCCCCTCATAGTTGTACGTATTCNCGTAAGCTGAAAGTAGTGCTGACAAACCCGCCACCGGTATTGTGGGCGTAAGCAAAAGACCGGGCGATTTTCTGCATGTGTAATCTACAACCGGGTGCACACGCGATGCATACGGCGTTTCCTTTCAAGATAACCTCGCTTGTCTTCACGCTATAGTAGCTCAGTAGCTACGACAATTGTATAGGCTGTTCACGGTTAAGTGAGCACCTTTGAAAACCCTATTATTTGGAATATTATTCAATAAATATATTATATTTTAGTCTTAGACGTTAAATTCCGAGTGCAGTGGAAAATACACACTGTTTAATACTACATGGCAATATGTATTTTAAAAGGTGGATAAAGGATAAAAAATGGCTGAAAGAAAAAAGTAGCTAGTGCCTCAAAAGTGCTCACTTAACAGTGAACAGCCTGTAGTTTACTCGATCTTGGAAGGGAGGGGGGCCTGATCTCAATGTTTGCATCCGGGTCCTTGGTTTGTAGTTACGCCGCTGGAGTTACGCCTTTAATCCGAGATAGATGCCCGCGATCCTGTGTTTCCGAATTTTCAATTAAGAGGTTTTGATCTGCGCATAACAGTGATATCTTCATCGTCGGTGGAAGATGAAGTGAGGTGGAGATGGAGCAGCGACGGAATACAAGGGCGGGGGAAACGGGAGGACACCGAAAAAAAAACCCCCGCTGGAGACGGAACCCGGTTCGCCTTGGTGTAAGGACGAGTATTCCGACTACTCTACTGCTTTGGCCTTGGCCCATATTTGTTAAAGAAACGGTCATATGTGCGGTGAAGTTCACAACTTTGCATGCTAGCATTCTTACATCTGCAGTCTTATGTATTGTTATTGTCCATACTCTGTTTACTTTATAACTTTTACTACAGCTTAAAAAGTTTACAGAATGAGAAACATATTTCGGTGTGCACGGCCTTTTAAATAATAAAACATCGTTTAATAGTGCTTAAAATCTACGTGCGTTAGTTTAACCTTACTGCTTGGAACCAGTGGATCTGGAAAATGCTTACTCGTGTGATAGTATACGTGGCAGTAGGAACTAACATTTCCCGAGTAGTGTGTTGCAACAGTAGAAAATTTTTTTTAAGTGCAGAACGTATCTATGCTTCCGTCAGAAGTAACTGCCGTTTCCTCAGCTTGTGGGGGACGCAGTGGTGTAGTGGTCAGACTGCTCCACTGGGTTCCATTCCCGGCGTGGTCGCTCCCGGATTTTCGCATGTGGTAGTCGTGCCGGACGATGCCGCTGGTCAGCGGGTTTTTCTCGGNCCCCGGGCCCAATTATAGTCTCTCCACTCAGCTTGTGTTCGGAGGGAATGTTCCATATAAAATACAATACCGTTGTTAATGTGTAAAAAAACTAAATAGGTATGTTTTAATTGTGCTAAGTTCATCACTACATAGGGCAGAAAAACGAGTAGCTGAAATTCTGCTGTAAGTTCTCAAAAATCAACCTGATACTAAAACTACCGTAGCCCCTGAACTTTTTCAAGTTTTCGTACCTTATTTCATATAGTAAAATATGTCCTTCCTCCATTGTTTTTTGTGTTTCATTCCTTCGTCACGTGCTGTGTATGTATATTTTCAGGAAGTGCGTACGAGTTTATTACGTCATCATCAGTTTTTGTCGTAAATAATAAATTGTTTATTCAGCTACTGACCATATGCAAATGTCTTTTTATTTATACGCGGGAACACCAGCATCAACAAATTTGTTTCTAACAACCCCTTATAGGCTAAGTTGTGAACGAAGTTCTGGGCTGGGACCCCTGGTTAATATAAGGTGTGATGTGATTTTTATATTTTATTAAATAAGCACTTGAGAAACGAATGCATAGCTGCGTCCATAAAAACTACAGCTGCAAACCGCGTGCCATTATTTTAAAAAGTTTTTAACGTGGGTTGCGCAAATAATCACATTTTGAAAATGGATATTCTACTGAGGTCGTAAACTTGTTTCAGTCCTATTGAAGTTGGTNTTGCGCAAATAATCACATTTTGAAAATGGATATTCTACTGAGGTCGTAAACTTGTTTCAGTCCTATTGAAGTTGGTAATGTTTAGACGAGCTAAGCGGACCCATCCTCTTGTAGCCATTCATGAACAAGTAAATACCCACGTATCCTAACCTATAAACTGCTCCTTCCCCCCACCATCCCGCTAAAATCTAAAATACCATTTTATTTTGTTTCAACACTAAGGGCGTTGGTATCTCTTACAAGTCACTCTAAATTACTTACACCCTAAATAAAGTACTTTTTGTGTTATGCAATAATATTGCATTGTGCCTAAAATTTTCTAAAAAAAAAAACTATTTTCGTTTTTGTAGAAATCGCTAATTTTCAACAGTCGTAGTTTCGATGCTACGATCATGATNTTGCGCAAATAATCACATTTTGAAAATGGATATTCTACTGAGGTCGTAAACTTGTTTCAGTCCTATTGAAGTTGGTGATGTTTAGACGAGCTAAGCGGACCCATCCTCTTGTAGCCATTCATGAACAAGTAAATACCCACGTATCCTAACCTATAAACTGCTCCTTCCCCCCACCATCCCGCTAAAATCTAAAATACCATTTTATTTTATTTCAACACTAAGGGCGTTGGTATCTCTTACAAGTCACTCTAAATTACTTACACCCTAAATAAAGTACTTTTTGTGTTATGCAATAATATTGCATTGTGCCTAAAAATTTTCTAAAAAAAAAACTATTTTCGTTTTTGTAGAAATCGCTAATTTTCAACAGTCGTAGTTTCGATGCTACGATCATGATTGCGTGTACTAATATAGACAGGGCATTATCTCGAATGCTTGACAGAACATATTACATCAAAGAAAATATTTATGTTGAATGTGAAGGTAAATTGTGGTTTTTTTCCCCCCTTGATATTTATAAATTACGTATATTTGTATTTATCACATTTAAACAACTCACAATGACGTATACTGCAGGCGCATGGCTTGTTTGACAAGATGAAGTACGCCCGTGCACAATGTGTACATAAATCCCTCCCTGGGAATTGTGAACCTGATTCCTGCCGCAAGAGCACGCTGCGTGCACGTCTATTATACGCAATAAATATGCATGAGAAATGCGTGTCGTACGTACAAGTGTGTGGGTGCGGCGTCTGCCATGACAATACCCGCAGCTGGTGGAGTCCGCTTTCTACCGGGTGTACTCTGCTCTTCCTCGGAGATTACCTCCCGGAAGTGTTTTATTCTTGTTCGTCCTCGCCACGTGGAAAACAGGTGCCGTGCATCCGTGCCCTGCTCTGCGCCCACCTGCGTGTTTACAATTGGAAAAAATAACTATTATGCAATAACAGCTGTTGTCGTACACGGGGCTGCGTCTTTTATAATCCGCAGTTCGCCTGATAATGCGTTCGTCCAGCCAATGAAATATATCCGACAAGCCTGTGCTGTTAACTTTTGTTCCTAGCCTAACCTCGTATAACGCAGCCATACATACAAGCATTATTCTTCAAAGCAGATATTTTCTGGCAGAGAAGGTTATTGCAGTGTTGCGCGTACACATACCTGATTAATATTCCCGTTGCTTACGTTACTGTAAATAACGTCCCCCGCCGACAACACCGACTGCTCTGTTATGATTGGTCTATGCCACGCAACAGTGACTTAATACAACTATTTCTTGCAACGCTTGAGAAAATCCCAACACCGCACACGACTTGCTAAGTCGTATTGGAAACCAACGTGTAACACATTATCGGTTCCGTACACGTCACGACGCATAAGTTACGANGACTTGCTAAGTCGTATTGGAAACCAACGTGTAACACATTATCGGTTCCGTACACGTCACGACGCATAAGTTACGACTAAATGTTTTATTGTAAATCCTGCTTTACGCCACTGCCCTAGCTAGTCGCGCCGCTTGTCGTCTTGCAAGCGCGTTTCCTTTGTACGTGATGTTCGGGAACTCAGTTCCCCCAAACTCCATTTCTTCGGACCAGTAGTAACGCCGAAGCCCTATACACTTATATCTGGAAACGTATTTTTATATTCGATAATTGTGTTCAAAGGTGCGACGTACAACGCGTAGAGGACAAGGCGGTGCGATCATGCGTGTAGGATAACTTCCGTAGGAAGTATGCGCGCGGCGCTGCGTGTGTAATGATTTATAAATAATTTATATTGTAAATTTTGAGTAAACCTTAATATTAAACTTCTTAGTAAGAATTTTTCTGTGGTATTCTAATATTTGTTAGTGTAAATTTTGTATTAAAACTCGTGTAAAATAAGTAAAACCGTTTATATTTTATTTGTAATCTTGACGCTTGACCCCCTAATGACAGGCACAACAGCTGAAGACGGAATATCNAAACCGTTTATATTTTATTTGTAATCTTGACGCTTGACCCCCTAATGACAGGCACAACAGCTGAAGACGGAATATCATCGGTCTATCTCATCTTAGCCTGTGCCGTGAACAGCCTCTCAGCGCGTGGATGCGTTGAAATATTCCATTCCCAGNGTCGGTCTATCTCATCTTAGCCTGTGCCGTGAACAGCCTCTCAGCGCGTGGATGCGTTGAAATATTCCATTCCCAGTTACATCGAACTTTTCTGAAGCCCTGCAAAAGTTCTACTTCCAGGGTATTCCTCCGCCTTACGCTAACAAAGCTTAACCGAGTTAGAAAAATTACACCAAGGGGACAGNTTCTACTTCCAGGGTATTCCTCCGCCTTACGCTAACAAAGCTTAACCGAGTTAGAAAAATTACACCAAGGGGACAGGGCACCACATTTGTGCGCACACGGTCTAATAATATTTTGCGTAAGAACTACTTCTAACTAGGCGTTACCAACACACCTGTTTTCTCCCTGTTTCAATAATAAATTAAGTATCGTAATTTTTTTTTCTCGATAAAATGCAAGTAAAAATTCAAGTTATCCTGAAATGAGGTAATCTTACGCTAACGCAAATGTAAAACGCTTACACACAATACGAAACAAGCAAACACGTCGTGTATAGGGTGATTCTTCAAAGGTTTGATTGAGACAGTGTGAAGAAGCTGTGCAGAGTCTCCAGTTAGGGTGGTTCTTCAAAGGTTTGATTGAGGAAGTGTGAAGAAGCTGTGCAGAGTCTCTAGTCTAGAAGAATGGCCTCGCGTGGAACAGTAGCGACGTGTTTCAACTCTGGTTGTCGCGGGTTGGCCGAGTTACCGGGCCCCGTCGGTGCGCAGATGGCCAGCCGCGCCGCGCCGCGCCGCGCGTTCCCCAGCACGAGCAACAAAGAACAGTCGCCGGTGTAATAGGCACCGCGGACAGCTGCCGGGAAATTGCCGCTCGCCGCGCCGCCCGGTTTGATTAGATTTATGAATTAAATAAGGTGGCGGCAGGCGAGGGGCCAGGCGGCGGCCGCCTCGTCATTAGGGAAGTTATTTCCATGCCCGTCGTTTTTAACATTATTCCGCGTCGTAAAGTTGGTGTTTTGCCGCGTGCGGCCGTCGCCATTAATATTTATGGCGCGAAACGTCGAAACGAAAGATATTCCACCGGTTGATGAGGTGTCTTTTTTTTCCTCGAAAGGAAGGGGAAATGTGTTTGCGCGGTAGTTATTTTATTTATCAGTTTCCTGTTACACCTGGCGTGACTGGAATCGCTGATAGGCACGTCGGTTGGGTCATTCGAGGCACGCCAAGCCACGCCACGCCATGCGTTGGGTCACGGGCGCGGTTATGGCTGCGGCGCGTCCCGGCGCTCCGGTAACGGTGACCTGCAGGNTGCGGCGCGTCCCGGCGCTCCGGTAACGGTGACCTGCAGGGCGTGACTTGACGTCTCGGAGTCACGTCCGCTGATAGGGGCGTTCGCTTATTGTTCAGGCAAGCCCTTGTGTTACGGTACGAGGTGTTTTACGTGTTTGATTGTACACGATGAAATTACAAGAGATGCGTTGATGTACATATGAAAAATCTGAACTGTTTATGTAAATAATGAAATAGCCTACCAAATTAAATATGTAACGATTATCCTTTACTTTGCAAGTTTGGAATAACGTTACGTAATAATTTGACCATAAATTGGTTATAATATAGTATTGGCAACAGCCACCTAAAAGGAAAGAAATTAACACAACTGATATGTTCTATTTGGGCGAGACAACAACCTAAGTTTTTAGAGGTCGTATTAACCCGTAAAAATTTTTTTTATCAATTTTTTTTAAAAATATATTTGTTGAAAATTACTTTCAGTACTTCAAACATAAAAATATTGTTACAGATTTGTGTGTGATAATCCGNTAAATATATTTGTTGAAAATTACTTTCAGTACTTCAAACATAAAAATATTGTTACAGATTTGTGTGTGATAATCCGCAGTTATAATAAAAAAAGTAATTATTCTCTTTTTATGTTGACTATCTTGTAATGACATATAAACACGTATGCTGAGGTGTCTGTCATACGTAACGGAATTCCATATTTTGCATAATAAATTTAATTGGTTTTCGGAATAATTTATTAGTATTTTATAAGGGTGTTGGAGAGTCGAAAAATATTTTCCACATTTTCACCATATTGGACCTATTATTATATAATAGGATATTTTTTAAATAATGAAACTGATAAAAGGATTGAATTATTTCAATTGATTTATTTTTCGTATACATCTCGAAATTGATTATAATTAAAACATAAGGCTACAGCTGAAAATAATTGTCCAGGTCATCAAAATGTCATGAGATTATTTTCTTAGTTATTTTATGTTTTGTTCGCCCATATTTCAATTTAACTTTTGAGGTAAAAATTTGATGTCAAAATAGCCAAAAGTTGAACCATTATTGCAGGCACACCAAGTTTCCGGTTTTAAATAAATTGCCAATCTGAGACATTTGGTATTTCAGGAGATACTTAGGTGAAACGAAACTTATGTCAGAATAACTTTTTGAAATTTATACGAATGAGCAGTTGAAGTTAAAAGTATAATTTACGCTAAAAACATGGCGGCTGTAGTTGTTTACATTGTTTGGTATTCGGTTAGTTGCTGACATGTTATTCCACAGACGGTGGATTGGACGAATGGCTCCTGTAGCTGGGCCACCACGTTCACCGGACCTGTCCCCAAATGACTTCTTTTTGTGGGGGAGAATTAAAGACATCGTCTACGGCGTGCGTCCAACTACGAGGGAAGACATGAAAGACAGAATGAGAGCAGCATGTGGATCTGTCAGCTGTGCTGAGGTCCGCCGAGCAACCGCGAACGTAAGGAGAACAGAGTCGTGTCTGATACAGGATGGTCGACATTTAGAACACTTATGAAAAGTGATGTGTGAGAATGAGTGTTTCCAGTTAACATTTCACAGTAGTTCTCTCACACCATATCGTTATTTACAGTACACCGGACGTCTTTTTGATTCTACGTAAACTAGGTTTGCACGCCAGAAAAACAAAACTTTTCGTTGATTTCCATTTGATTGTAGTAAGAATAAAAGTAGTTTTTGTTCCGTTTCATTGTGCGCTAAACTATGCACGTCATAACCATATGCTTACGTGATTTAAATTTATTGTGTGTGAACCGTGCACGTCAAAAATGTCGTTTCCTTTTAGACGATCTATCCAACGTTACCCTATACGATCCACATTCCCATTTGCATTTTCAAAGTTCACCCCCCGTGCCTGTACCTACGGTATGTTCGGGNAAACGTTTCGTTGATTTCCATTTGATTGTAGTAAGAATAAAAGTAGTTTTTGTTCCGTTTCATTGTGCGTAAACTACGCACGTCATAACCATATGCTTACGTGATTTAAATTTATTGTGTGTGAACCGTGCACGTAAAAAAAAAAGTGTCTTTGCTAATGTTCTTTCCTTTTAGACGATCTATCCAACGATACCCTATACGATCCACATTCCCATTTGCATTTTCAAAGTTCACCCCCCGTGCCTGTACCTACGGTATGTTCGGGNTTACCCTATACGATCCACATTCCCATTTGCATTTTCAAAGTTCACCCCCCGTGCCTGTACCTACGGTATGTTCGGGGGATTGGGATTACTACCAGCCGATGGTTCAAATATGTTATCGTCATCACTTATCGCACTTTTTTCGCGAACCCCTGGTGTCGTGTTGTAGGCTATACGGGTGCTGTGAATCACTGTATATTATAATATATTTTATTACATTTAATAATATAAAATTTTTCTAGCAGTGGCGTAGCTTCTAATAGTACGCATTTTTAAATGCATTGCTTGGAGAGGAAACTAGTTTAGAGCTATTTTAACGGACTGTGTTTATCGAACTTCAGACTGCCAGTCAGCGTGTCAAAATATAAATGCTTCGTTCGAGAGCTGGAAGTATAGGGAATTACTAGTCGTGTATTGAAGACGAGTGTTGACTGTGGAATCTGGTCTACAAAATTCTTGTTCGAGTGTTGGTATAGTATTCTTGTAGCACATTATAGATTTTTTTTTTAAATCCTAATACTGCTGATGGTTCAAATATTTCTTACAGCAAGTTCGCTTATGTTTGAAAGAAGCGAAATATATACCATGTCGTCTCGCTGGCCGTGCCAAGGAAACGAGTCCTTGGCGGAGTCAATAACGTCTTTTTGCGAGCTCTCGCATTGTGTTCGTTCTGTTAAGAGAGGTTTTTTTTTTTCTCTTCTGGATCATGAAAAAAAATAATATGTATATTTTGGTATTCTGCGATTGTTGCCACCTTGCCTTGGAAACTTTCACTTATAATTTTGCCTTAAAACTGAAGTAAAATTTAATATCACGCTTTCACAACCCCTGGTGATTTTTCAGCGTGTCCAGAAATACAAAAACATCGTTTGCATCCAGTTTTTTACGTGTTTAGAAATTACTATTCAGTTTCTATTACTTCATTCGACATGAATACGAAATAACAAGTTTATGTCAGCACTTTGCCATTCGGACTTGGTACGTATATTGTTATGGCTTTAAAAAAAAAAAAAAATGTTTTCATGTACGAACGTTAGATTTTACACCACTAATTACGAAATATAAATAGTTGAGAAGTTTATGTTATTTCTTGTTGACGTAATCATCTAAAGCAATAATGATAAGAAACGCAAAACTGTTCGGCGCGTCCAGCCTTGTGTTTGCAATGAAAAGAAAGTAATGGCGAAGATAAATAATATAATGAATTATAAACAGTATTATTGCAAGTCGTTTTTCGTATATCTGCGACGCAAATGAAGTTGCAGAAAGTTGTTTTATTGTTTCCTGTGTAATTAAATTTCTATAAGTTATTTTTGTAATACCTAAAGAACAATTTCTCAGTTTTCGCATTGTTCTTTCAGTAAATATAAATTAGTTTGTTTCCTGGAAGAGTATTTATATATCTACCATGTTTTCTTATCAATATTTCTTGAACGTATTTATCTTTATTTTGCGCAGTTTTTCGAGCCAATTATTTTATGAAAGTTAACTGCTCAACGTCTTGTTTCAAGTAATTTATGTCGCCACTGTCACGAATGCCTTGGGAATGTTTACTTGTGGGATATAATTAGCTTCTTTCTTTAAATAAACCAAAAATTTAGTTAGTTAGTTCCCAGAAAACGTTATAGTTTCTCGTAACTTAATAAGCATTACTTCGTTACCTAGAAAACATAAAACCGTGATTTCAGATGGGAACTTTGGTGTCAACATTGTTGTTCTTTTGTCTACGTCTAGGTTGAAGTTTGTAACGTAGACAAGTGTTTGTGATAGGAAGATAGATACATAGATAGAGAACATGTGCACAAACAAGTTGATGTGAAAATTATTTCCTCCAAAATAGCATATGCTTAAAAAGTAGGAATTGATTCTCAATATAATGAGATTCATGTTGAGGCAGTTATTACACATGTCGTCTTCGCAGATATGGCCGACAATTATGATCGGCTTCAAAATTGTGTGTGGTGCAGTTTAAACCTCGTGCGGCTAGCAGCCCAAAGGCCAATGAAAGTTGAAACCTCCGTGACGCTCCTGAGATCGAACGTTAACCACACGTATTTGATTGTTTCATGATACGTCTTTAAATATTTGTGTTATTTCCAACGATTAGTTACAGTTTTTCGCGTTTAGTTATATTTACGGTATATAATTATTATTATTTACGTTAAACCGGATTTTTTTATGCCCTTGCTTAAATTACGAACTTAAAAGAGCGAAATATTTCAATTTAATTTTACGATATTGCATACTACCTTTTCAACGAAGTTCTTTCGAATCCACTGTCTCACCTCAAAGATAATCATCAGTAATAATGTGAAAATATATATTTTCTTTTGTGAACCGAGTTTGATCAATATATGAACCTAACGTGCTGGGAACTGGGGACGTTTGTATTAAGCNCTATTTTCTTTTGTGAACCGAGTTTGATCAATATATGAACCTAACGTGCTGGGAACTGGGGACGTTTGTATTAAGCTCTTCGTCGGCGTTTGCCGAGAAGAACGCATATGGTTAGACCACTTGTCTGAACCCAAGCCTAGCGTAGGTAACCGGTATCGAATACGCAACCTCCCGACTTCCATACGTTATGCGCTCAGTAACGTGCCGACAAGCTTCAATATTCGTCTGCTGTGTTTTATCACTTCCTTTCTTGCATGTTACTTAATTGAACTTTGAAATGCGTGGTAAAAAAAACTGTCGTGTGGGGAGTGCACCCAGGGCAAGGCGACACCCTCCGAGTGGCGGTCTTTCCAGCTGGGACCCGTAGGTGACCNAAGTAAAATTTAATATCACGCTTTCACAACCCCTGGTGATTTTTCAGCGTGTCCAGAAATACAAAAACATCGTTTGTATCCAGTTTTTTACGTGTTTAGAAATTACTATTCATTTTCTATTACTTCATTCGACATGAATACCAAATAACAAGTTTATGTCAGCACTTTGCCATTCGGACTTGATACGTATATTGTTATGGCTTTGAAAAAAAATAATAATGTTTTCATGTACGAACGTTAGATTTTACACCACTAATTACGAAATATAAATAGTTGAGAAGTTTATGTTATTTCTTGTTGACGTAATCATCTAAAGCAATAATGATAAGAAACGCAAAACTGTTCGGCGCGTCTAGCCTTGTGTTTGCAATGAAAAGAAAGTAATGGCGAAGATAAATAATATAATGAATTATAAACAGTATTATTGCAAGTCGTTTTTCGTATATCTGCGACGCAAATGAAGTTGCAGAAAGTTGTTTTATTGTTTCCTGTGTAATTAAAATTCTATAAGTTATTTTTGTAATACCTAAAGAACAATTTCTCAGTTTTCGCATTGTTCTTTCAGTAAATATAAATTAGTTTGTTTCCTGGAAGAGTATTTATATATCTACCATGTTTTCTTATCAATATTTCTTGAACGTATTTATCTTTATTTTTCGCAGTCAATGATTTTCGAGCCAATTATTTTATAAAAGTTAACTGCTCAACGTCTTGTTTCAAGTAATTTATGTCGCCACTGTCACGAATGCCTTGGGAATGTTTACTTGTGGGATATAATTAGCTTCTTTCTTTAAATAAACCAAAAATTTAGTTAGTTAGTTCCCAGAAAACGTTATAGTTTCTCGTAACTTAATAAGCATTACTTCGTTACCTAGAAAACATAAAACCGTGATTTCAGATGGGAACTTTGGTGTCAACATTGTTGTTCTTTTGTCTACGTCTAGGTTGAAGTTTGTAACGTAGACAAGTGTTTGTGATAGGAAGATAGATACATATATAGAGAACATGTGCACAAACAAGTTGATATGAAAATTATTTCCTCCAAAATAGCATATGCTTAAAAAGTAGGAATTGATTCTCAATATAATGAGATTCATGTTCAGGCAGTCATTACACATGTCGTCTTCGCAGATATGGCCGACAATTATGATCGGCTTCAAAATTGTGTGTGGTGCAGTTTAAACCTCGTGCGGCTAGCAGCCCAAAGGCCAATGAAAGTTGAAACCTCCGTAACGCTCCTGAGATCGAACGTTAACCAGACGTATTTGATTGTTTCATGATACGTCTTTAAATATTTGTGTTATTTCCAACGATTAGTTACAGTTTTTCGCGTTTAGTTATATTTACGGTATATCATTATTATTATTTACGTTAAACCGGATTTTTTTATGCCCTTGCTTAAATTACGAACTTAAAAGAGCGAAATATTTCAATTTAATTTTACGATATTGCATACAACCTTTTCAACGAAGTTCTTTCGAATTCACTGTCTCACCTCAAAGATAATCATCAGTAATAATGTGAAAATATCTATTTTCTTTTGTGAACCGAGTTTGATCAATATATGAACCTAACGTGCTGGGAACTGGGGACGTTTGTATTAAGCTCTTCGTCGGCGTTTGCCGAGAAGAACGCATATGGTTAGACCACTTGTCTGAACCCAAGCCTAGCGTAGGTAACCGGTATCGAATACGCAACCTCCCGACTTCCATACGTTATGCGCTCAGTAACGTGCCGACAAGCTTCAATATTCGTCTGCTGTGTTTTATCACTTCCTTTCTTGCATGTTACTTAATTGAACTTTGAAATGCGTGGTAAAAAAAACTGTCGTGTGGGGAGTGCACCCAGGGCAAGGCGACACCCTCCGAGTGGCGGTCTTTCCAGCTGGGACCCGTAGGTGACCGTCATCCCCGGGCATGACAGAAATGAGACCCTATAATGGAGCGGCGCTGGAATGCAAGGGCGGAGGAAACGGGAGTACCCCGAGAAAACCCGCCGGCAAGCGGCATCGTCCAGCACGATTCCCACATGTGAAAATATGGGAGTGAAACCCGCCGGGGATCGAACCCGGATCGCCGTGGTGGGAGGCGAGCGCCCTGGAGACTGTGCGGTATTAATTACCTGGTGTCTTGAATATTTTTTTTTACCTCTAATTAACATTCTTATTTACGTTTAGTTTCAAAGGAAACTTGAGATATTGTGTAAACGGTTATGAACTTACTTAAANGCGGAGGAAACGGGAGTACCCCGAGAAAACCCGCCGGCAAGCGGCATCGTCCAGCACGATTCCCACATGCGAAAATATGGGAGTGAAACCCGCCGGGGATCGAACCCGGATCGCCGTGGTGGGAGGCGAGCGCCCTGGAGACTGTGCGGTATTAATTACCTGGTGTCTTGAATATTTTTTTTTTACCTCGAATTAACATTCTTATTTACGTTTAGTTTCAAAGGAAACTTGAGATATTGTGTAAACGGTTATGAACTTACTTAAANGAATTAACATTCTTATTTACGTTTAGTTTCAAAGGAAACTTGAGATATTGTGTAAACGGTTATGAACTTACTTAAAACTCTTTCAGATCAACGTCAATTTAGAGTTTCGTGCCTGCAAACCAGAAATTTTATTCTGCGTGGTGTAGGTATTTATGTTGAGACAGCTCTTGTTTCAGTGACACAGCTAGTGAGCCGTGGGTTTCAGACCCGGTAGCACGCTTTACGAACAAGTTACCCTCAGGGAAGATTACTAGCCGTTGAGTGCAGTACCGGTTATAGTCTATTCGCGGTTTCTTCACACAGTTTGAACCACACCTTTGAAAAACCACCCCATGTATAAAGTTTTTGGTTATTTTCTTAGGTGTGTCATGTATCACAAACGTTGTATACTTGTGTTAACATTATAGCACTTTATTTTTAGTTAAATTGGACTTTTACTGATATTATATCTGTACATTAAAGTATTTCTTTTATAAATTATATGAATGAAAACGGAGAGAAAATAGGTGTGTTGGTAATGCCTAGTAATAAATGAGGCAGAGGAATATCAGTACTAGTCTCTATTATGAGGGTAACAAAAATTAAAATAAATTCTTTATTTTTTAAGATATAAATTTGTCAAAGTAACACCTCAGTTCAACTTCCACCGCATTCACAGTGTGGTACATCACGGAGTAATGCCACTAGACCAACCCTTGCAGTTCTCAGTGGCAGTGCCGGACTTCCGCCTAGGCGAACAAGGCACCTGCCTAGGGCACNACTCCGCTTCGCCCAGCTGGTGATGCTCACGTAATTTAACTCCCGTTAAGAGTAAAAGTGAAATATAATGATGCCCGTGGTCTGCCTTCACGGCGATCCGGACGCAGTTCCGCGCTTTATCAGACAGTTTTCCTGCTTGTGGTAACGTGGCTGACGTTGCCATTCTCATGGGAAGTTTTCTCTGGGTAGTCCAGTTTCTTCCCACCGTTGCATTCCACCTGGGCTTCTTCGTAAGTTTTCGCTGCGTGTCCTTCAGGGATGACTTGTCCCGCACTCTACGGGAGTTAACCCATCCTAGGATGCGCCTCTCTTTACGTATCGTTATCTTATCTCCGGCTTACTTTTCCGGTGTATCAAAAATGATTCTGGCGCGATTTTTTTTCCTTCGAAGCAACTCTGGCCGTGTAACGACGACGGTTTCCAGAATATTTTCGTTTCATTCCCCTCGCCAATTGTTTCGCACGACTGCAGGCGTTATGATTGGCTCGCAGCACTCGGTACCGCAGCTCCAACATTCTCCGGCCTTCCATCGTAGCGTAAGCCGTGTTGCATGTATTGTATCTTTACTTCCGATGATTTTAAATTCGTACTCTTAATTGATGTTGCATTTTTAAAGAGCGGGATATATAGGAAGCTCAGNGTACTTCCGATGATTTTAAATTCGTACTCTTAATTGATGTTGCATTTTTAAAGAGCGGGATATATAGGAAGCTCAGAACTCTGAGCGAAATGCATGTATAGCTGATACCTGTATGCATATAGGTATGAATTGTTCTGTAAATCACACAGCTGTGGTAGTGTCTTTTCCGACATGATTCTCTTACGATCGTTTCTGTTTGCATTACTTTAGTTCAAAATTATTGTTTGAATTTCTGTTTATTCCATAAAATAGTTTTCCTTGTCCTGAATATCGCCCTCCCCCTCCCCCTTCCCCATTATTTCACGTTGTTTTTTTTTTCTCTTACGGGAAAACAGTTAGATTCAGTAGTTGCTCGCCGAATTACGTTTTTCACACTATGGATGTGATTATTTTACAACATTGTATTGGAGGGTGTTGGAAACCGATTTACATCTTAGTTTTGACAAACAGCGCAAAAAACCAGGTTTATTATAGAAATTTAGTTAAAATTTTTCCCCGCCGTGATTTTAAATATTAGTCTGTTTTCAACGTGCCTGTTCAGGATTTAGAAAATAAAGATAATTATATTCTCCTGCTACCGTCCCCTTTTGATACCAGGTGAGGTTATAGAGATATCATACTTAGGTACCTACCTAGTTGGGCTTGACGTCTCGTCGACAGCGAGGTCGGTAGAGACGGAGCAAGTTGCTCAGAGAAGCTGGAAGAGGGCGTGGTGAAGGATTTGGAATGGCCTTTGCTAAAGATCCATTCGCCTGTAGTGATCTTGGGAAACCACGGAAAACCGAAATCAGGATGTCCGGACCGGCAATTCGGGTCCTCCCGAACGCGAGTCCAGTGAGTTACCAATGCGCCACCCTGCTCGGTGATATACTTAGATTACCGATCTACAAGGAAGGCACTTCAACCACTCTAGTACCGGGTCATGTAAAATGAATTTATGACGAGATTCGTGCTACTATTACTTTATAGAGTTTAAAGTGAATTTACGAAATTATAATTTTAATCTTATTATTATTAGCGCTACCAATTTCTATGCAGTCTAGTTGATCAGAAGACGTCGTACGTATTAAACATTGTAGCTCTAACGTCTTATTTAAAAAAAATTTTGAACGTCGTGCGGAATTTTACACGAATTTTGCGCTGGTTTCAGATGTCTGATGCATCTCAGAAAGTAATTTGCGTTGAAAGGTAACATCATGCCAGGCTTCTTCAATATCTGCCATTGTCAAACGTAGACGCATTTCAGCTGTCGGCGATTCCCGACGGGTGCAGTATGTACGAGCGAGCTGCTAGACGTGTATCTCCGGGCCTCGCTACTGGAGAACTATTTCCGTAGTTCACCGCCCCCCCC
>NQII01002093.1:12776-49995 GCA_002778355.1 Clitarchus hookeri | reverse complement strand
TTTTTTTTTTTTTTTTTACCATAATTGTGAAATAAAAGCTAATTGTTACCCGAATGCACATACAAAGATGTATCTTCCCGAGAAGAAATAAGTGTCTGTCAAGCTTGGTCTAAGTTTTATTCGCAAAATAAATAGGAGTAGTTACGAATTGTGGACGGGTAAACTGAGTTTTCCTAACAACAATGCAGTCAGTCATGCAAAAGGTTGCTTTCTGAAAGTTCACCCTTCTTCTTACGCCAGCATTCAACCTCGCAGGACGTGAAACACACGGCCTCGCGTGGTACATCACCAAGCCAGACCGCATCTCGGTCTATGCTGCCCCATTTGACTGTGCTGCTTCCTCCGGTCGTACAACAGTGTACGGTGTATGTTGGCGAACCCAGACTTAGTAAGGCCTTGAAGCTATGCCTGGGCGCGTGGAAACAGTCCTTATAACATCTACGCAACCCTGGGAACAGCTACCGTGAAGCAGCATCTCTCATCCTTGTGTAGTCCGGCCTCAACGTGGTGGAACATTACTTCCGCTGAACAGACCAGGTACGACGACCAACTGTACAGACTTTGTATGTGCAAGGGGGGCTAGAAGCGTTACTGAGAGAAACAAGANAGACCAGGTACGACGACCAACTGTACAGACTTTGTATGTGCAAGGGGGGCTAGAAGCGTTACTGAGAGAAACAAGAGCCAAACAGAATTGCAAAGCTGAACTTAATGCTAAGTCGTCCCGCCTTAATAACTCCAACCTTAAACCAGAACTGGAGGCAATCGACCTACTATCGCTAGGGCAAGGCTGGTGAACACGTCTGAGAGCAAGTCACCAGCAATTATAACGTTGTTTTAGAAGTGGAGGACAATCGTACATCTGTCGCTAGACTATAATAGCACCACACCGCCACTTATTCTCGTATATGAATGGGTCATTTACAGGTTAGGTAAGTTCACACCAAGAAACCGGGCCAGGATTTACTTGAGGGTAGAAAACACTTGGCAATATCATAACCATTACAGCAGGAAGGGGTCAAACCCAATTCCCCCCCAAATGCGAGTCGAACATGCTTTCGCATAATGTAAAAAGTTCGCTAATTCTTTTTTTGTTTGTAATTTTTTATGCATGGGTATAAGAATAAGCAAATTCGCAAATAATCAATTTTCTAATAATTCTACAGTTTTACTTAACAGAAGCATGAATAATGTAGCCAGGCCCATGGCGATGTTAATTTCACATACGGTGGAAGAATACACAATGTCCATACAAGTAGATCTTAAGCAGGGCTTTCAAAAGTGCTCAGTTTACTGCAAACCGACTGTATTGTTGCGGCCCAGTGGGCCGTTATACTATACCCCTGCCTACTTGCCACTTGTTGGCAGCCTAGATGACTCGTTCGACCGCAAGGAGACAAGATCAGCTTGTCTCTGGCCATGAAAAAGTGCGGAGTAATATATAAAGGTGTAGCACGGGCGTAAACACAGCCATCTATCTGCCCTGTCGAAGGAGTTACTGCGAGTGTGTGTAACACTGCGAATGGCGGGTGTTCCTATGGATTCGGCTAGCAACTGCGGTTGAAAGCCATTTTCAGTTCCTCTTGTTGTCCGGACACTCGACCGGATGTGAAACGAGTGCTGCTGTTTTTTGCTATCCACATGGGCTTCGAATCAGAGTTCGGAGTGAATGAGTGAGAAGAAGTTTGGGCGGTTCTTGACATCGAGATCTTGAGAGCTTATGAGGGTGAAGCGATGTGAGTATAGAGCAGCGCCGGAATGCAGGGGTGGGGGAAATGGGAGAACCCCGAGAAAACCCACCGACCAGCGGCATCGTCCGACACGATTCCCACATGCGAAAATCCGGGGGTGACACCACCGTCAGTAGAACCCGGTTCATACACGTGAGAAGCAAGTAGTCTAACCACTACATCACCGTGGCCCCTCAGCAGAGTCCCGAGGAGTTAACGTTTGACTGATACTACTTTTACGCTGTAACCGTTTGGAGTCTATAGTTTTTGTTAACAGGAAGTGTAATTAACTGTTTTAACACAATTAGTTACCCGATAATTTTTCAAGTTCATTTGACGCCTAGGCTAAACTCGACAGTTGTGTATACACACCAAATGCTGCAATTTTTTGTACNATTTTTCAAGTTCATTTGACGCCTAGGCTAAACTCGACAGTTGTGTATACACACCAAATGCTGCAATTTTTTGTACCATTGGCTGGTGGCTTCATAATGAGGACTTATCGTATGCACTAGGTTGTACGTGATTCGCTGGGTCTCTTTCCACATGTGTACTACTGGTTCACTGTCCTGCAGTGAATGTCAGGAAACGAGTGGTCCAATCACAAAAGTAGCATTAAGTACAGGCGTTTAAAGTTTATCCCAGCACCGCTTGAACATCGCCAAATTCTAGCGTTCCTAGCGATACGATATTGAGTTGTTTGATTTGCACATAGGACTGTAATATAGTGAGGTAAATTATGCCCTGAAAGACATAGCTGTAGGTATAAATTCTTTTTAGTAATGTAAATTGATTAGGGAATTAAATTAATTTCTTTAATTTAATTAACTACTTCCATCCCTCATAAACCTGGTTACACCCAGGTATATGTAACAACATGAAGTGTATCCTGAAAATAGTGGCCAGTTGACGTTAGATTCAAGGAAACAATCGTCGCCAATTTTCTTTGTGTTTTTTTTTTTTGCTGCGTTATATTTCACCTCTTTATCGTGGTGCTGTCTCGCCGACGCGAAACAATTATTTATTTGTGTTACGGAAGTGAAAGTCGGTCGTGGCAAGGTGCGGGCTGTGGGACGATTGTACAGGCTTCCTGCCAGCGTGTGCGACTACACTGCAGTCGCAGTTGGCCGGCCGTCCGTGTGTCCGACATTTTAACCGAAGGTTCCGGCGCGAATTTCGAGACTGCAGATTTGAGTTTTAGCGAGTGGTACCTCAACGAAAGTAACGAATTGTGAATTATTTTTTGTCACCGTTTTATCGCCACTGAGGATTTCATCTCACGTTATTAGGTTGGCAGGAAAGACGGCCTGTGCGTCTCTTGAGTGGGTTTGGGGGTTCCATTGAGCGTTAACCTGATCCCATCATTGATGACCCTGCCTCAGCTTGGAGAAACATCCATTATTTTATTTCATTATAGTAATTTAATTTTCATACTTGGATTGGTCTTTGTATTTTACGTGTGACTACCGGAAGGAAACAAGAGCCGATACCGGGGAGACTGGACAATTTCAGACAGGCACTGTCACTGATACTGGTTTTCAGGATCCAAGAAGTTTTGGTTGCTGCGTAATATAATTCCTCAAAGTGCCACAGAAGTGATGCACAGAACTTGGAAATAAATCACCTTGCTTTTTTCCTGCCCTGTAAAAGTGGTTGTTTACGTGCATGATTCATGCATGTCCATTGCATGTATTGTTCGTTACTTGCGAATGTCATTTGTGAATTCCGAGTCGGTTGTTCTTCCCATACTGGAATCNATTTTTCAAGTTCATTTGACGCCTAGGCTAAACTCGACAGTTGTGTATACACACCAAATGCTGCAATTTTTTGTACTATTGGCTGGTGGCTTCATAATGAGGACTTATCGTATGCACTAGGTTGTACGTGATTCGCTGGGTCTCTTTCCACATGTGTACTACTGGTTCACTGTCCTGCAGTGAATGCCAGGAAACGAGTGGTCCAATCACAAAAGTAACATTAAGTACCGGCGTTTTAAGTTTATCCCAGCACCGCTTGAACATCGCCAAATTCTAGCGTTCGTAGCGATACGATATTGAGTTGTTTGATTTGCACATAGGACTGTAATATAGTGAGGTAAATTATGCCCTGAAAGACATAGCTGTATGTATAAATTATTTTTAGTAATGTAAATTAATTAGGGAATTAAATTTATTTCTTTAGTTTAATTAACTACTTCCATCCGTCATAAACCTGGTCACACCCAGGCATATGTAATAATATGAAGTGCATCTTGAAAATAGCGGCCAGTGACGTTACGTTCAAGGAAGCAATCGTCGCCAATTGTCTGTGTGTCTTTTTTTTTGCTGCGTTATATTTCACCTCTTTATCGCGGTGCTGTCTCGCCGACGCGAAACAATTATTTATTTGTGTTACGGAAGTGAAAGTCGGTCGTGGCAAGGTGCGGGCTGTGGGACGATTGTACAGGCTTCCTGCCAGCGTGTGCGACTACACTGCAGTCGCAGTTGGCCGGCCGTCCGTGTGTCCGACATTTTAACCGAAGGTTCCGGCGCGAATTTCGAGACTGCAGATTTGAGTTTTAGCGAGTGGTACCTCAACGAAAGTAACGAATTGTGAATTCTTTTTTTGTGTTGTCAGGGAAGACGGCCTGTGCGTCTCTTGAGTGGGTTTGGGGGTTCCATTGAGCGTTAACCCGATCCCATCATCGATGCCCTTGCCTCAGCTTGGAGAAACATCCATTATTTTATTTCGTTATAGTAATTTAATTTTCATACTGGGATTGGTTTTTGTATTTTACGTGTTACTACCGGAAGGAAACAAGAGCCGATACCAGGGAGACTGAACAATTTCAGACAGGCACTGTCACTGATACTGGTTTTCAGGATCCAAGAAGTTTTGGTTGCTGCGTAATATAATCCTCAAAGTGCCACAGAAGTGATGCACAAAACTTGGAAATAAATCACCTTGCTTTTTTCCTGCCCTGTAAAAGTGGTTGTTTACGTGCATGCTTTATGCATGTTNGAACTTGGAAATAAATCACCTTGCTTTTTTCCTGCCCTGTAAAAGTGGTTGTTTACGTGCATGCTTTATGCATGTTCATTGCATGTATTGTTCGTTACTTGCGAATGTCATTTGTGAATTCCGAGTCGGTTGTTCTTCCCATACTGGAATCANCATTGCATGTATTGTTCGTTACTTGCGAATGTCATTTGTGAATTCCGAGTCGGTTGTTCTTCCCATACTGGAATCACACAATGGCCAACAACTCACTCCGTCTGCTTATTTATTGTATGTCACTATTTGCTATTCAAACTTCACTTATACTTTGCACAATATCTTGAATGCCTCTCATGAGTTGAAGTTAGCGTGTTTGATGTAAGACTCCGTGCAGATTGGTATTATTATTATTCCTGCTGTACGCGATTTTTTTTCCACTTAAAAATCTTGACACTTTTTTTTNCCGTGCAGATTGGTATTATTATTATTCCTGCTGTACGCGATTTTTTTTCCACTTAAAAATCTTGACACTTTTTTTTTATGTTCTTTTAGCCTATTCCAAAGCTGTTAAGTCAACGGGTTTCCCCCACAAAAACATAGTATCCAANTTTTTTTTTATGTTCTTTTAGCCTATTCCAAAGCTGTTAAGTCAACGGGTTTCCCCCACAAAAACATAGTATCCAATTTTCATTCGCTAGCACGTCACATTGTCGTGGGAATCTAGTTAATAATTAATATATTTACTGTTAAATATAGTCCATGTTACACCTAATCAACTTTCTATTAATATTTACACGTGTTTAAATGGCTGCATTTCAATTATTATTGGAAAACAACTAATGATGGAAGTCGTGTTTACGAGCGCGTAACGGAAGGCTGGCAACAGTATTTATTTGAGAATATTTAAAAAGAAGTGAATAGTTTATTGTTGTTTACTTAAGAATGAAAATCGAGAAACGAATTAAATTGTTCAGTTTCATAAATACATCATAATGGTCATATCGCAGTGAACTGTGAGACCTGTACTGGCTTATCTGGTGTACTTTGGTACAAACCTTATGAGAAAAGGAGAAATTGTTTTCTTTTTATTGCTCTAAAATATACAACAGCAAATGGTAAAAATATATATAAAAAAAAAGAACTAAATTGTTTTATTTGTTGGATTTCGTTTTCTGAGGTCGTGCTTGGTGATAGCGTTCAGGCCACTCGCCTGCCACCAGGGCGAACAGGGTTCGAGTCCTGCAGGGTTAAGTCTGGATTTTCGCATTTGGAAGACACTGCGGACGTTGCCGTTTGCCAGTGTATTTGATCGAGATTCCTCCCGTTGCCATCGTAGTCCTTCGCTGCTCTGCCTCTACCTCGTCAGTACCTCGGCCTATGCCTGACTTCTCATTCGCATACGAACCGTCCACTTTACCGTTCGAAACGCGCTTTTGCTATGCTTGAACACTTCTCACGCCTTCGTTTACGAGCTTCGTACACGAACTGCTACTCGTCTCCGAGTGGTCGCTCGAATTGGGTCTTTCGTATGCGAGCAATCAGGAGAAAAAAAAACGACAGGAAAATGTGTTACCAACTGCATATTTTGGAAATACTCATAAACACTTAAAACGAATTTTTTTTTTGTAATAGTACCAGTAAATTACATAAATGAACTCGTTGACGTACATATGTCTCCATTTTAAACAAACAGATTAAACTCTTTTATAAAAAATTTTGCCAGTTACTTAGACCTGATAAATAAACAATTTTAAAGGCGATTACATATACACTTAAAAATTCCAAAAAAGCACAAATCAACGTACCATCTGACAATATAACATAATACAATAATTTATATATGCTCATCTCATTTTTTTACCATTTTAAACTCCTCTTTTTATATAATGATACAGTTCCGAACCCCTTTATCACTTCGGGTAAAATGTAAAACTTCTTAAACCCTTTGTCCGAGGTGGTACACAGCACCCGTATCATCCCTTTTTCTCGGCAACAACACGGCAACGGGGGGTTTACGAAAAAATTGTGATAACTATGCCTTAAATGAATCTTAGATTGTGCCATTCCCCCGAACATACCGGGTGTAGGGATACGGGACGTGATCTTTGAAATTGCAAATGGGAACAGGGGTTGTATAAGGTATCGTTGGATAGATCGTTAAAAAGGAAACGGCATTTCTGACGTGCGTAGTTTACGCACAATGAAAAGTACGTCAGGTATACTGCAAATACCGGTATGGTGTCAGAGAACTACCGTGGACTGGGAACTGAGAACACTCATTCGCACACATCACTTTTCATAAGTGTTGTAAATGTCGACCATCCTGTATCAGACACGACTCTGTTCTCCTTACGTTCGNGGTTATCTACTTGACGTAGCCTATGTGGCTTGACTGCAGACCAGTAATGGCCATTATGTACCTTAACGTCACCATTACTCTTGAATGTGGCCTCATCAGTCCACAAAATGCTGCGATGGAAAGCACGGTCCTTGCTCAGGTACTAGTTGCAGAAACCAATGAACTTAGGAATGTCATTATTCCCAAGTTCTTGATGCAGCTGTACATGGTATGGATGTAAACGATTATCAGCGAGGATTCTCCACACAGTACTTTGAGACGATCCTGAGTCGCGGGCAATCCTCCGTGTAGATTTATGATGATTAACTACCATGGCAGCAAGTACGTCAGCAGTACTCTCGTCTCTCACAGGTCGTATGATGCGACGACGTTTGTTGCGTGTCGGTTGCACTAGCCCGGTTGTTCGCACGCGACATGCCAGACGCTGGAACACATTGTACGTGTGATGGACGCGCTGTGGGTATCTATCTGCGTACAAACGGGCAGCAGCTCTGCAGTTCCGACGACATTCTCCTAGTATCATCAGCCTGTCTATTACTTCTTCGTTTGTAAAGGGCATTCCATTCAGAAAGCAACACCACAGACAGGGCAATGTCGGACACTGAAACAACACACACGATTAAGGGTTGCGATGTAAAGCGAATGACTGTCAGAATAAACGACCTTTCGATTGTCAGTTAACTTGAATGCAAAGCCTGCAGTTCCTGTAGGTGGTAGATGGCGTATCTGCTTGCTGCTTAGTGCTGTATTATTCTCCGCGTTTGCTCGGAATCAGTCTAATTGCCTACTGCACGAATCCATGTAGTAAGGCACACGTGTTACTGATAGTATCAAAGCGATTCTCACACTCCAACCGGCATAGTTTACGCACAACCAATTATAATTGGATAAACTGAACTGTTATTATTATACTGTTTGCGAACAAATGCGGAGAATAAGGGAGTACTAAGCAGCAAGCAGATAAAAGTCATCTACCACGTACAGGAACTGTAGTTTTTGCATGCAAGTAAACTGATAATTAAACGTTCGTTCATTGAGACATGCGTTCGTTTTACATTGCATGAATGAAAGAATCAGAGCAGCATGTGGATCTCTCATCAGTGCTGAGGTCCGCCGAGAACCCGCGAATGTAAGACGAAGAGCAAAGTCGTGTCTGATACAGGATGGTCAACATTTAGAACACTTATGAAGGGTGCTGTGTGCGATTGAGTGTTCTCAGTTCCCAGTTCACGGTAGTTCTCTCACACCATACCGATATTCACAGCACACCCGACGTCCTTTTGATTGTGCGTACACTAAGTATGCATGCCGGGAAAACAACATGTTTCGTTGATTTCCTTTTGATTGTGGTAAGAAAATCACGTTCGCGATCATTTTTCATTGTGCGTAAACTATGCACGTCAGAAAAATAGTGTCTTAGGAAATGCTGTTTCCTTTTAGACGATTCTATCCAAAGATTGCAAATACGACCCACGTTCCCATTTGCAATTTCAAAGCTCACCCCCTGTACCCCTAGGCGCGTCATGATCGGGAGAATGGGATCACTACCAATCGATACTTCAAATAGGGAATAGTGTATGACACTTTTTTTTCGCGAACCCTCGATGTCGTGTTGTTTCCGAAATGGGTGATACGAGTGCTGTGAATCTTCCTGTATGTTATACACTACTGAGGTTTTTGAATATTTGGACGTGTATTTTCGTACTCTGTATGATAATAGGTTGTTACCTATCTTTTTAACAATGTAACCTATTTCCGCTCTGAAATTTAAACTATCATTTATCATAGCGCTATTTATTTGCCTTAATTNTTTTTAACAATGTAACCTATTTCCGCTCTGAAATTTAAACTATCATTTATCATAGCGCTATTTATTTGCCTTAATTTTACATAAACACTTATTTTGAAGTATGTTAAAACATGATTTATTTAAAACAAAAATATTTACTTCTCCACACTATGTAAATTTAAAATATGAAGAAAACCCTCATATGTATATATATATATATATGATAGTGAATATAAAATCTTAAAAATTAGTGAAACTAGAATTAGACACACTGATTTTTAAGTCAGGATGACTGTTGCACTGTAAAAATTCGTTTTCTTACAATTTTTAAACGAAATTGTTAGATGTAGCATACATCTGTGATAAAGCGTCGTAAAACAATTATTCAAGATATTATTTCTACTTCGTCGTAAGTTTTAAATTAAAACTGGTCCAAAAAATAAACAATTTAAGTATACAGATGCGTGAATTACTTCGCATAAACTGCGATAAGGCACAAACCTTATAAACAAAAATTGTTATTCGTCTCACCAATACATCCTTTCATTGGCCTTACATACATTGAATAATTGTGTCAATGCCTAAAAACGTTGATTTTCTGAGGTGGGTAACTTTATAGGTAGAGTTACTAAATTTCCCGTGTTAAACACCGTTCGGACAGTCTGCTTCTACTAGTGTCAACCAGACGTGCGTATTAGGCTACTTACTGCACGACAACGCGATGTTCACGTGCCNCAGTCTGCTTCTACTAGTGTCAACCAGACGTGCGTATTAGGCTACTTACTGCACGACAACGCGATGTTCACGTGCCACTTGCTGAATAAATACAGAGTGCTGAATAATTACAGTGGACTGTATTTGCAATGTAAATAGTTAGCGTAACGTGTATCCTTGGTGCATCTATTTTATACTTGTTTGCTGCACCTCCACTGCATGCACGGCAAATTAAATGTACTTTCGTTGTATTTAGCGAGGTCTCGTTGTATTAAATAAATTCACATTTCTGGAAGCTACAGTTATGTTGGGTATTCATACGTAATTTATACAAATTAAAGTTTTTCTTAGTCAGTCGGGATTTGGACACGAAAACTTTGCGTGACAGGCCGTCCGCCNCAGTCTGCTTCTACTAGTGTCAACCAGACGTGCGTATTAGGCTACTTACTGCACGACAACGCGATGTTCACGTGCCGCTAGCTGAATAAATACAGAGTGCTGAATAATTACAGCGGACTGTATTTGCAATGTAAATAGTTAGCGTAACGTGTATCCTTGGTGCATCTATTTTATACTTGTTTGCTGCACCTCCACTGCATGCACGGCAAATTAAATGTACTTTCGTTGTATTTAGCGAAGTCTCGTTGTATTAAATAAATTCATATTTCTGGAAGCTACAGTTATGTTGGGTATTCATACGCAATTTATACAAATTAAAGTTTTTCTTAGTCAGTCGGGATTTGGACACGAAAACTTTGCGTGACAGGCCGTCCGCCNTAATTTATACAAATTAAAGTTTTTCTTAGTCAGTCGGGATTTGGACACGAAAACTTTGCGTGACAGGCCGTCCGCCACCTTACTCGTTGCTCTACTGCAACCGTATGAGAGATTGGTGGGAAAAGGTGGGAAATCGAATGTTAACCGTAGATGTGTATATATCATTTTCTACTGTTTATTTTCATGCTTGCTCCATTCCGTCACATTGTTATTGTTTACGTAAATACTAAGATTTATTATTTACTCTGATAAACGGTATTGATGCGCTGGTTGTCACGTAAACTAATTTTCTTAAGTCGAAATGGCTATTCCAATATAAGCGATTTTAACTCTCAAAGCTTCTCAACTCGAGCGCTTATTTCGTATGCGAGTTGTAGCGAGTGCAGTATACCGATTTCCGGAAAGCAGAATTCGTATGCGAAAATGACCATTCGAATTTGTTCGAATACGAGTGCTCGAGCTGTATTTTCGAGCATAGGCTTCCCTTCCTGGTATCGAACTCGGTTCGCCGACGTGGGAGGCTAGTAGGGGTCCCATGACAAGGGGGATGGGACATGCCTGTTTGTGAGATTCATGGGAATCTGTTGCTAGGTACGGAAAACTCTGTGCCTTCCCGAAAGTCGATTCTGAGAACCCTGAGGGCGTGCCAGCATGGGTTATCGTNGAACCCTGAGGGCGTGCCAGCATGGGTTATCGTTAAACTGCCTGGTCGAGTTCCCTCACACTCGTATCTTGAAGCCGCGAGGTTGTGTGTTTCAATTCTGGTTAAGCCAGTGGTTTGTGCGAGATTTTTTTTTTTTTCTGTAAGTACCGTGGCATTTCAACTAACAAGTATTCATAACCTGTTGTGTTAAATGTAACGGTCTTTTCACAAACGTATTTGAGATGTAAGTAGGGCGGTGCTTTAGCATCGTCATGCGGACCAGCTTACTCGGGGATCCCAGGGGCATAGTAGCCCAAGCCGATCAATTTACGCGGGGACAATGAGCAAGTACTGCGCTAATCTATTAGTTTTTGTTTTATTGGAAATAATCGTAAAGTTAATTTGGGTACAAATTGAAGGTAACATATTTTTATTCTTGTGAGTAGCTATGTACTTTTATGCCTTTTATGTAAATTGTCGCCTTAATGACAGAAGTAATNCATATTTTTATTCTTGTGAGTAGCTATGTACTTTTATGCCTTTTATGTAAATTGTCGCCTTAATGACAGAAGTAATCTCATTACGAGGTAATATGAAGCATCCCTGATAAATTACTGATCTCCTACCGCACACGCCGCATGCTTTTCTCCATTTTGGTCCGTCAGAAAAAAAAACCCTTGGCTATACCAGTAGAGTTTTATTTTCAACTGTTTTCTTCGTATTTTATTTCTCCTGAAAGTTTGCTAAAATGAGGGNCATATTTTTATTCTTGTGAGTAGCTATGTACTTTTATGCCTTTTATGTAAATTGTCGCCTTAATGACAGAAGTAATATCATTACGAGGTAATATGAAGCATCCCTGATAAATTACTGATCTCCTACCCCACACGCTGCATGCTTTTCTCCATTTTGGTCAGTCAGAAAAAAAAAAACCTTAGCTATACCAGTAGAGTTTTATTTTCAACTGTTTTCTTCGTATTTTATTTCTCCTGAAAGTTTGCTAAAATGAGGGCTTCTTTATCGTCCCGACTTAGCCAAAACATTGTGTACGGCGTTTTGAATTAGTTTGTTTCCACCTGCCGCGGAGTGTAGTTCCAAATGTGTTTTTCGATTTGTAAGACATCTATAAAAGAGTTCGTTTACGACTTGTTCGCACGTGAGCAGCTTTTGACATCAGTAATGCGTGTTGGGATTGCGAATTTTCTTAGATATCTGCGGCTACGAAAATTCGCTAATGCATTGTTTGAGCAAACGTTATGAGTTAAACATCCGCCTAGTTCATCCGCTAAGCTATCAGGGAGAGGTTATACATAAGTAATGGTAAATTAGTACTTGGATTTGCACTTTTCAGTTTCATACATAATTAATGCTGGCAATAGCAGTCTATCCCAGCTGCCTCCCCCCCTCCCCTCTCTCTTTCTCTCTCTTTCTCTTCTACGTGTATCCCCAGTGCGCTCACTTGCCCTAGCAACGTCGTTCACTAGTTGCAGTGTTATGTGTGGGAGAGTAAGCAGAAAACAACTTGCCGCTCACTTCGCCATCGCAGCGCTAATCACCGCATCTCGGCTGCTTGGAAGTCATCTTGCCTGCCTCACACGGCATCATCACCAACGGTTTTATGTAATAAAATCGGAGCGAAGCAGAAGTCACCGAACAACTTTATTACTTCTATATATATAATGTCGTGCCGAGCTGGCGTTTCACTCACGCAGTCCAGTTGAGTGACTCGGCGGGTTCTAATGAAGCTATTCAGCGTTATGTCCGCCGGCTACACGAACGTTTATACACGTCCTTCAGATACCGGCAGTGTGTTGACGTCTAGCTGGCTCGTTCCGTAACTTAGGAATTTCATTATTCTTTCCCGCCGATTGTTGCGCGCGCCGACTTTTTAACGAAGGGGTCTTGAGTTTGCAGTCGAATGTTTATGGGTCGACACCGTGAAATGTATCGGTTAACGATCTAGTGAAGTCGATAAGTCAGAAACACGTATGAAACAGTCGTGAGTCTGTAGATGAAAGTGTTGGTTCGTATGAGCCTTGAGTCTCTCTTGTTTGAACTGAGGTTCTTGAGGTGAGAAATGAGTCTTCGGTGGTCGTGGNTCAGGTTCTTGAGTTGAAAAATGAGTCTTCGGTGGTCGTGGCCGCTAAGCTGTCGGTCAGGCTTATGTTGCCAGGGTGGCGAACCGGTTTTGAGGCATGTCGTCCGGGCCAGAGAGTAATAAAACAATGCTACCGCCTTTGTATGCTTGTCCATGTGATCTCAAATCCTGAGCTTTAACCACTCTTAAAATTATTTTGTTTATTTTACTGTATCGTTCTCTTAATATGCACTTTCAACTTACTAAAATTTTTTGCATCCGTCATGATGTATGAGGTACTCGAGGAGGGTGAAAAGGTTCAGAATTTCTGCCTTGCATGTTCCTTCTTTTCTTGTTTTATTGGTTGGTTAATACGTATCGGCGTATCCGCTACTGAAACTGATTTGTCTGCCTTGGCAAAATTATGGTTGAAATGGNAACTGATTTGTCTGCCTTGGCAAAATTATGGTTGAAATGGACTTTCTCGATTTTTTGGAACGGTCCTTTACATCAAAAAATCACATTGAGAGAGAGAGAGAGAGAGAGAGAGAGAGAGAGAGAGAGAGAGAGAGAGAGCTAGCGCTAGCTTTCAAATTAATAGCGGTGTAATTGAATTGTAACGACAAACTTTGGGTGCTTGTCCTTCGCGCCAAATGAATTATTTGAAAACACAAAGCCTGATGTGGGGTCTAAAAAATATTTCCTTATGCCATTAGATGCCTTACAAGTTGGGTGAAAATTTGCGGTTGAGTCACAAGTTTATTCTATATATCACAGAAGCTATTTCAGATGGAACACTGTATAATGTGTGAATGGACAAAGATCTTCAATAATTGCAAAACCTTTCGCTGTTAATAAAATATTTCGTAAAAATTATGAATTTGCTATTATTAGATTACGTTTCATGATGAAGATTCATAGTTGGTTTTTAACTATGGGTTATTAATCCGCGTATCAAAATCAACTAAAACGGCTGCNTTCATGATGAAGATTCATAGTTGGTTTTTAACTATGGGTTATTAATCCGCGTATCAAAATCAACTAAAACGGCTGCCTTGTGTATCCTATCCTACTAATATTATAAATGCGAAAGTCTCTCTCTCTCTCTGTGTGTGTTTGTGTTTGTTACCACTCAGCTCCACAACGGCCGAACAGATTTTGATTAAATTTGGTATGTAGGTACTTTAGGTCCTAGAATAGGACATATGATACTTTTTATCCCGGAAAATTGTACAGTTTCTGTAAAAACAAAACGTTATTCTGCAACAGCTGGGAACGTGACCGGAATATTTTTTTCCTCTGGTTTAGAGTTTATCAGGCCGCCCAAGGACCTCTGAAATGGCTTAACGACTGATATCAATCGATAACAACCGGGACCGAATATTTAACGTGTCCTCTGAGGCCCGGAAGCGCTCAGATGTTATGTCATTAAACGGTTACCCATCCAAATGTGTGCCAAATCTCCACATCACATCTGAAAAAAAACTTGTTTTGAGGTGACACATTCAGTGCACTCGTGCATGCTGTAAATCGACATTACGGTGCATTTTGCATGACAGGGACTTGCTGACACGCTAACTCATATACGAGACAGTGGGAAGAACCACACCTTCTTAGTTTTATGTAAAATGGCCGGTCGAATGTAAACCCGTCATGTATAAGTAGTTATAAATAGTATGTCCGAGCGCACGTGGTATCCGGCAGAATACCAGTGGACTAGCCGCCATCTTGAATAACCTTAACCTTTATCCGCCATATTGGATGACCTTGACCTTTGACCTTCATCCACAGTCTTGGATGACCTTAACCTACATCCACCAAGTACTTCATGCAGTTCAATGGCCACTTGGACATACCAGCCTCAGTGAGTGAAAGAGTGAAGATGTATGGGTGGCTNCGCACGACATCGGCAGTTGTTTCCTCGGCCTTCCGCGACTCGCGATGCATGTTTGATGCCGGGTCCAGCGGCTGCTGCATCATGCAAGACGCCGGCGGAAATCTGCAGGCGCCGCGACGCCCGCGTTCCAAGTTCGCCTGCCGCGGCGCATCCATCTTTTATGCCGGCCGTGGACGGAAAAAAAATTGGTTTTTTACGTGGCGGGGGGTGGGTGAGAGTTGTTGAAGTCTCCCTATCGCTGTCCAATGTTTTCTCTGCGACAGCAGCCTGTGTCGCAGAGAAATTTTAATAGGTCATTCCAGCGTTTAAGCATACTACGCAACTCGCAGTAACACTATTTTTAATTCAAGACTAATTTTTTCATGACGGTGTCAGTAAGAAACNAAGCATACTACGCAACTCGCAGTAACACTATTTTTAATTCAAGACTAATTTTTTCATGACGGTGTCAGTAAGAAACTTAAGAAATTTGAACTTATTTCGGCGTTATATTCAAGATGCCCTTTTTTGATATGCGTTCTCAGAAATCAGGCACATAAAATATCTACCGTAATCTTTATACATTGCCATTATTCATCAAGTTAGTGATAAAACTAACACTTATGGCTGGTTTTCGAATAACGTATTACGAACTGACATGAATATTATCCTTAACAAAACAAAATTAAATTTCTAATAACGTGCCACATTTGTTGTTTAAACTAGAACACAATTTCCCTTGATTTAAATGGGGCAATAAAGGCTGAATAGTGCCCCAGAAGTGCTGGAATCTGGAGTGAAAATACTTTGTATGCCAAGTGGTTGGCNAAGCATACTACGCAACTCGCAGTAACACTATTTTTAATTCAAGACTAATTTTTTCATGACGGTGTCAGTAAGAAACGTAAGAAATTTGAACTTATTTCGGCGTTATATTCAAGATTCCCTTTTTTGATATGCGTTCTCAGAAATCAGGCACATAAAATATCTACCGTAATCTTTATACATTGCCATTATTCATCAAGTTTGTGATAAAACTATCACTTATGGCTGGTTTTCGAATAACGTATTACGAACTGACATGAATATTATCCTTAACAAAACAAAATTAAATTTCTAATAACGTGCCACATTTGTTGTTTAAACTAGAACACAATTTCCCTTGATTTAAATGTNCCACATTTGTTGTTTAAACTAGAACACAATTTCCCTTGATTTAAATGTGGCAATAAAGGCTGAATAGTGCCCCAGAAGTGCTGGAATCTGGAGTGAAAATACTTTGTATGCCAAGTGGTTGGCTAGGCAAAACTGTGTTAGAAACGTAATGTCTTATTTTATGCGAAATTTGGATATGGAGTCCAGTGATCTATAAACGTTTGCTAACCCGGATATCCACTCATTGTCATAAAAATTTTCGCATCGGCTAAAAATTACTTGGAAATCGCAGAAGTTGATTAATAGGCACACTAAGGTAGGTCTGCGTGCGATGGAGTATGCACATGCGTGAACGAGGGTTCTTCCGTCGCACTTCATGTAGTATATTGGATTTGAGTTGGTCAAGGGCTCATCTACATTTTTGTTGGAAAAATAGTTTATAATTTTTTTTGGGTCGTTTTTATGTAAACTGAATTATATAGGTATATCATTTTCTAGGACGTGTATGGTTTTCTCAATTATAACTAGCATTTAATGAATAATGAAACTTTTAAAATTTACATGCATTGGCGATTGTGGAAAAAAATACTCCTACAAAATATATAGTTTATATGAATAGTCCTTATCCAACTCAACCCTTCAAAACAGTCATTAGAGCATCGAATGTAAAGTGACACACATGATGCCGTCCGAACAAGTGTACATATTGAGTAAGTGTGTACATATTTAGTACTTATTACAGAGCTGCTAAAAGCAGGGTGGACGATGCGTGGAATTACCCATAATTTCGGGCGTTCCGACTTCACAGATTGCGTTTGGGTAATGGACACATGTAAGTACATACCCACACATTTTGTACCTGTTCAGGACGATCCCGACAGACCACCAGCAGGGAAACCGATTTGATTGTAAGACAGGTACATAGTCAGTGCGACATGTGGAAGCTTGGCTACAGCACAGCATCTTTACCGGGAGCATTTCTAGACTCTTAGGTAGAACGGGCATATTTGCGATCCCGATGACCTTATAATACTATGGACATCTCAAAATCGTCGCCTTGGAAAGCAATGCTGTGAGCAGGGAGCAGCGTAGGGACTGCCATAAAATGGCGACGTAACGTCCTCAGCAACGAATCTGACTTTCTTTGGTGATGGATGATCTCAGTGCCTGAATTCGGAGGACCGTATTAGAGTGCTACAATCTCTGCCTCACTTCACAGCGATAGTTACGAGTGCCGCCACGCATGGTAGTTCTTCTCTGCTCTGGTAGTAATTCGAGGGTCGTTGACTCAGCGGTACTTTGGCCCTATGTGCTTCCTTCTCTGGCTGAATGCCCAGGAGCCAGTTACCAGCTAGATAACGCTCGCTCGCCCACATCTTTGCTTCGCAGGAGTGTTTCCGCCATGTTTCACACTTCCGTGTCCTGTCTGGTCTCCTGATCTGCGGCCCGTCTAAAACTTTGCAGAACTGGTCGGGACACCAGCTTCCACCATGTCGACGTGTCCCTGATTCGCTTGATAATCTGCAACAGTTGCGGGCAAATATGTGCTTGTTTGACTCCATGCCAAATCACAAGCACAAGGCAGTCTAACGAGAGGTGGCCTCCGATGCAGTGTATTTGGACCACGCTGATAACATTTTGCTTGAATTCCCTGGTTCCTTTTCCTTTGGGCGCAAGTTTTCATTTAATATCGAGGCAGTTTCAAAACCGGCACAGACACGCGCATCAAATGTTCATTGGGCTTGTGTACGGTACCCAGTCTCTTGCAGTCTGCTGTTGTGACTACACACTCAGATTTCCGCGAAAAGAATTCCTATGTATTTGAAATTCGAAACACTGTAACTCAGATCTACTTTCCCAGTTGAGTTGGCTTGGACTGCTACGCGCCATGTGTGTTCAGTGCCGGAGTAACCTATTTATTATTGGCCCAGTTAAATACCAAACTATCATTTGACGAAGACATTCAGCCAATAACCGAAAGAAAAATACATGTGTGCGAGTAGGAAATTGAAATCTAGCATGCTTGAAACTTTGTTACGCGGAATTCATATGTCCCTAATTACGAAACTAATCGATGACGTCATTTCGTTCGCGGAAAATCTGTAATAGTGTTTGGTTTAGTCGTCTACTATTAGTTACGCTTGTATTGGGTTATTTTGATCTCAGGTTTAATTGTCTTTTTTTAGAGCGATTTTTAATGGCAATGCGAAGTATGAATGCTGCTATGCAGGTGACGCGCCAAGTAAGCAAGCGCCTTTAAATGTGTGTGTTAATAAAATAATGTCTATACACACGAGTGGCGAGCGAATTAGAAATGTTCATGTGCGCTTTCCCAGTAAGCGACGTTTGAATTGCGATTCAGCCTGGGCGCCTGATAGCGCATTGTTACCTTGTTTACACGAAGCTGCCAAATGCCCCACGAAAAGAACACACATTAAAAACGACTTGAACTGCGGAACTTCGAGTTATTACGAACATTTAAATCTCAATTTTGGATAGTTACCATGCGCATTTGATACTAGAATAGATGACTGCATTGAAGTTTTCTACAAGGTGTTCTCTACATAAGGGGGCCGCGGTAGTGTATTGGTCAGACTACTCGCCTCCCACGTAGGCGAGTCTGGTTGGATTCCCGTTGGGGTCGTTCCCAGAATTTCGCATGCTGGAATCGTGCCGGATGATACTGCTGGTCTGNGGCCCAGTTAAATACCAAACTATCATTTGACGAAGACATTCAGCCAATAACCGAAAGAAAAATACATGTGTGCGAGCAGGAAATTGAAATCTAGCATGCTTGAAACTTTGTTACGCGGAATTCATGTGTCCCTAATCACGAAACTAATCGATGGCGTCTTTTCGTTCGCGGAAAATCTGTAACAGTGTTTGGTTTAGTCGTCTACTATTATTTACGCTTGTATTGAGTTATTTTGATCTCAGGTCTAATTGTCTTAGAGCGATTTTTTAATGGCAATGCGAAGTATGAATGCCGCTATGCAGGTGACGCGCCAAGTAAGCAGGCGCCTTTAAATGTGTGTGTTAATAAAATAATGTATATACACACGAGAGGCGAGGGAATTAGAAATGTTCATATGCGCTTTCCCCGTAAGCGACGTTTGAATTGCGATTCAGCCTGGGCGCCTGATAGCGCATTGTTACCTTGTTTACACGAAGCTGCTAAACGCCCCACGAAAAGAACACACATTAAAAACGACCTGAACTGCGGAACTTCGAGATATTACGAACATTAAAATCTCTATTTTGGATAGTTACGGCATAACTACAGATAACCCTATCGCAATTCTGTGTGTTAAATTAGTTACCGTGTGCATTAGAAACGAGAATAGATGACTGCATTGGAGTTTGCTACAAAGTGTTCTCTACATAAGGGGGCCGCGGTAGTGTATTGGTCAGACAACTCGCCTCCCACGTAGGCGAGCCTGGTTCGATTCCCGGCGGGGTCGTTCCCGGAATTCCGCATGCTGGAATCGTGTCGGATGATGATGCTGGTCGGCGGGTTTTCTCGGGGATCTCCCATCTCTCGGGCCGTTGCATTCCGGCGCTGCTCCATTTTCACTTCGTTTCATCCTCATCGGCTCTCAAGACCTCTATGTTAAGAGTCGCCCAAATCTCTCCACTCCGCATAGAGCTTATCGGCCGCATAAGGTCAACCTTTCTTACGAAGAAGCACAGCAGATCGGCTCATAGCGACCAAGAAGTTCTTTACGCTCTTTAATTAAACGGCATGGTCACCACTACCAACGCAGTGCTAAACTGTCAACCGCCTTACACGAGCTATCCAGCATCTCTCGAATATCTCACCACTATCAACGCAGTGCTAAACTGTCAACCGCCTTACACGAGCTATCCAGCATCTCTCGAATATCTCACCACTATCAATGCAGTGCTAAACTGTCAACCGCCTTACACGAGCTATCCAGCATCTCTCGAATATCTCACCACTATCAATGCAGTGCTAAACTGTCAACCGCCTTACACGAGCTATCCAGCATCTCTCGAATATCTCACCACTATCAATGCAGTGCTAAACTGTCAACCGCCTTACACGAGCTATCCAGCATCTCTCGAATATCTCACCACTATCAATGCAGTGCTAAACTGTCAACCGCCTTACACGAGCTATCCAGCATCTCTCGAATATCTAATTAATTTTGTTCCTCGCAATCACAGATGAAAGTTCACGTAGGAATTACCGTTATATCTCTCCCCCCCCTTTTTTTTTATTACTCCGAATTGCCCGAGTTAGTTCGAGTATCCTCGCGACATTTTCCTATACCAGCGGTTCATGAGTGTAAGGACCGAGCGGGTTGGCGTAGTGGTAATACACTGGAGACCCCGGCTTCAGTTCCCGGTCCGGCCATCCTGATTTCAGTTTTCCATGGTTTTGAAATTATTCCAGGCGGCTTCTGAGATGGTTCCTGCAATATAGGTATTTCCCTCTCTTGATTCAGTCATATTTTCCTTCTCTGTTGACAGTTATGTTGACGGAACGGCAAATCACAACAAACTACCCTAGTTTGTATTAAGTTTAGTGCGCCATTAAAAATCCACCATCGGAACTCATAAAAAAAAAACTTCGTGGTGTGCGAGTGAATGGTGTAGAAAGCCATGATTACCACCAGCGTAGGTTTGTCGTGTTTTTAAACCGCGCACTTTTTTTTTTCTGCAGTTTTGTTTTCTACTGTGGGCACGACCGCGTTCACCTGGCACCTCGGCTTGATCGTGTAAAGCGGCCTGCAGTTTGTGAGCGTGTAAGTCGGCCCTGAGCGCGGCCGTCCCGCAGGTTTATTTTAACTCGAGGTGCTTTACATAACAGAGCATCATCTTGTACTGTAGGTCGGGAGCCCTCCCGCTGCTAGCAGGCGGGGAATATTAATAACAATAATACTCCGAGACAAGCAGGCGGAGTAAGGGGTGGGATACGGCTGTACGGGAGGGGTTGAGAGAAGAGGGCAATATTTTAATGCTTATTTTGGTTCCTACCGGCACCGCCCTATCCGCCCTCCCTTGTCTCCGTGTGCTGTACAGTCACGGTCGGCTTACCTACTCCGTTACAATGTGCAGACATGTCCTAGGGTGTTCACGCTAAACTGAGCACTCTCAAATGTCCTGCTTAAGATCTTCTCGTGTGCAAGTTGTGTATCCTTGCGCCACATATGAAAATTAACATTGTCGTTGGCCTGATCGCTATTTGTGCGTCGGTCGTGTGGAGTCGTAAAATTATTCGAAAAGTAAATATTTTATAAATTCGCCACTTCTTAACGCCTATACGTATTTTTAAAAAAAACCTGTACTCACAAATCTTTACCTAACACTTTTTATTAAACGTTGAGAAGTGGAAGTACATTCCCTCCGTTGTAACCAACTTTACAGGTCACGTGCCAGTCGGTGTGCCCGTTAAAATACATGCAGGTAGGGGCAGAGACAGTGTTCAAAGATTGGTTCCAATAACCGTGAATAGTTTATAGAATTATCCGTCATAAAACTAAAAACACGGAAAAAAAATTTGTGTTATTTTTTTGGTGAGAAAAAAAATCTTGTTTCGAAAAAAAAAATTCTAAAAAAAATTGTGCTGGTTTGCTTCTATTGTAAGGTGAATTTATTTGGCAAGCCTTATCTGCTTGCATACGTTACGTATACGTACAATGTCGTAAGTTTTGATTGGCGCATTAAAATAGCGATTGACATAAAATAAGATTATTCATTTATTTATGTACGGTGGCCAGTTGGGACTTCATCGCGTGGGTACGGCATTGATAAGATACAGAAGCTACTTGTAATGTAGGGTCTGTCGAGCTTGTACTAACGGCCTACCGAATGCTAGTGGAATATTCTACTGCATGACAAAAAATAAGTCCAGTCTAAGCCTGAAAGAGTAACCAAAAATATGACCATGAATCTGACTTTATGCCAATAGAATTCCGCAAAAAAAACCTTCATTCTATAAGGGAAGGAGATGGGTAGCTCCTATAAATTTCACAAATATTTTATTTTGTTTTAAAGTAACGTNACGGGAGGGGTTGAGAGAAGAGGGCAATATTTTAATGCTTATTTTGGTTCCTACCGGCACCGCCCTATCCGCCCTCTCTTGTCTCCGTGTGCTGTACAGTCACGGTCGGCTTACCTACTCCGTTACAATGTGCAGACATGTCCTGGGATGTTCACGCTAAACTGAGCACTCTCGAATGTCCTGCTTAAGATCTTCTCGTGTGCACGTTGTGTATTCTTGCGCCACATGTAAAAAATTAACACTGTTATTGGCCTGATCGCTATTTGTGCGTCGGTCGAGTGAAGTTCGTAAAATTATTCGAAAAGTAAATATTTTATAAATTCGTCACTTCTTAACGCCTAAACGCATTTAAAAAAAAAAAATCTGTACTCACAAATCTTTACCTAACACTTTTTATTAAACGTTGAGAAGTGGAAGTACATTCCCTCCGTTGTAACCAACTTTACAGGTCACGTGCCAGTCGGTGTGCCCGTTAAAATACATGCAGGTAGGGGCAGAGACAGTGTTCAAAGATTGGTTCCAATAACCGTGAATAGTTTATAGAATTATCCGTCATAAAACTAAAAACACGGAAAAAAAATTTGTGTTATTTTTTTGGTGAGAAAAAAAATCTTGTTTCGAAAAAAAAAATTCTAAAAAAAATTGTGCTGGTTTGCTTCTATTGTAAGGTGAATTTATTTGGCAAGCCTTATCTGCTTGCATACGTTACGTATACGTACAATGTCGTAAGTTTTGATTGGCGCATTAAAATAGCGATTGACATAAAATAAGATTATTCATTTATTTATGTACGGTGGCCAGTTGGGACTTCATCGCGTGGGTACGGCATTGATAAGATACAGAAGCTACTTGTAATGTAGGGTCTGTCGAGCTTGTACTAACGGCCTACCGAATGCTAGTGGAATATTCTACTGCATGACAAAAAATAAAAGCCTGAAAGAGTAACCAAAAATATGACCATGAATCTGACTTTATGCCAATAGAATTCCGCAAAAAAAAACTTCATTCTATAAGGGAAGGAGATGGGTAGCTCCTATAAATTTCACAAATATTTTATTTTGTTTTAAAGTAACGTATTTAATAAATACGCGCATAAAAGCGAACATTTCGTCTAACGTAAAACTAATTCACGCCTGTCTTAGTTATAGGACCCTGGCTCAAACCAATTACCTACAATTTCTGATAAGGTTTCGAGGTATTTCTGCTAAAGTCATATAAGCATTTTTTTTTCTTCTTCTTTCATATTCTATATTATAGTTAGTGTATAATAAATGTTGCTAAATGTTACGGACGCTAGGTACTGCTTTTTAATGTTTGAAAGAGTAGGCCGTAGTAGCGTGGATAACGTTCTGCGTACAGCGGCGAAGAAAGGTTCGTGTAGACTCGGCATTATTCGTTCCCGATACCCGAAGCTACGGGAAGTAAGGAGACTTTCCGTATTGTGTATTAACGGACTTAACTCCGTTCGTCATTACGCATTGAGTTTGCGTGCGTTTACCGTACATTGCCGTATAAAATGTTTCCGTAAATGCAAGGAGATTTCTAACAGTGCCGAAGTTCGCCCCTGGACTTATTTCTGCGTGCAGCGGGTGACTTCCGAAACATTGCCCTCGCGACCTCCTGCGACTCTTGTGTACGTACGTCATTTTTTTTTTGTGAACCTTGGCGTGGCGAGCAAATAAAAAGGAAAATTAGCACGTGTTGAAAGTCCGAGCACAACTGTCCGGACTACTGATGTGGCTGACGGAATTACGACGCTGGCGATGCCGGGTGGCTTTCCGCAAGAACTGCTGCTAGTTGCCTCCTCCTCCTCAAACAAGTGCCTCGCTCGTGGATGTGCGAGGACGAGATAAGAGCGACAGAGACAACAGCTGCTCGGAGGGAGAAGGGAGTCGGGAAAACTTCTCGCAGGACGATCCCCTGTGCGAGAACTGTAGGCAAGAGCGCCACGTTTGGTTGCGAATCACATACAAAGTTTTATCCTCGCTTCCCAGTTTCATTTTTTTTTAAATGCAGCATTGTTACCTAAACACTTTTACAGTTCTATAGTAGCAATAGCTATTACCTTCTACACGTCAACCTTTTTTTATTTTTTATTTATTTTCCCGCCATATATGAAATATTGCTACCAATGACATGTTTCAGCAATNGGGAGTCGGGAAAACTTCTCGCAGGACGATCCCCTGTGCGAGAACTGTAGGCAAGAGCGCCACGTTTGGTTGCGAAACCACATACAAAGTTTTATCCTCGCTTCCCAGTTTCATTTTTTTTTTAAATGCACTATTGTTACTTAAACACTTTTACAGTTCTATAGTAGCAATAGCCATTACCTTCTACACGTGAACCTTTTTTTATTTTTTATTTATTTTCCCGCCATATATGAAATATTGCTACGAATGACATGTTTCAGCAATAATGACAGAGAGATATATATAACAATTTTTCGTCTCATTTTTAAAAAACCTTTATGTTTGGCCGCAAAAAAACCTTACAGTGTTTAATTAATTAACCGAGTATGTTCTGTCGTGCGCCCATTTCTGGCATTCGGGATATTTTGTGTTCGGTTCCGACCAACCTCACTGAAACTTGGTTTCCCTCAGGTTATTTTCTGTTCTCATTAAATGCCAGTGCTGATGCAGTTCTGTAGTATTCGTCAGCCATTAAATTANGCAGTTCTGTAGTATTCGTCAGCCATTAAATTAAGTCCCTGGTCGGTGTGTCTGCATAAAATATATCGGAATTATTATAGTTATTGCTGTGTTTTGCAGTGCATCGAGGATAAAAAGGATTGTTTCAATGTAGTGCATTTGCAGTTCCGAAAGAAAAACGAGCATTTATTTCAGCTTTGCGCACGGCGGGCAGTGCTGCTTATTTTACAATTTGTCGAGCAATGTTGGCACTTTACAAGGAAATAGCGGTGTTGACACTTCTTATGGTGGACTGTTTTACCACTTCTTCAGCTGGCTAGCAGTGTTGCGCATCTTCAGTTGCCTAGCAGTGTTGTGCATCTTCAGCTGGCTAGCAGTGTTGCGCATCTTCAGGTGCCTAGCAGCGTAGTGCATCTTCAGCTGGCAAGCAGTGTTGTGCATCTTATTTGGCTAGCGGTGTTGTCTTCTTTATATTGTGCCGTAACACAAAGACGACGTCACTTTCAAGCTCTGTGGTATCAGAATATATTACAAGTTAGCAGCATCTTAGGATTGAGCATTTGCATTGAACATTTACAAAAAATGTGACATNCGCATCTTCAGCTGGCTAGCAGTGTTGCGCATCTTCAGCTGGCTAGCAGTGTTGCGCATCTTATTTGGCTAGCGGTGTTGTCTTCTTTATATTGTGCCATAACACAAAGACGACGTCACTTTCAAGCTCTGTGATATCAGAATATATTACAAGTTAGCAGCATCTTAGGATTGAGCATTTGCATTGAACATTTACAAAAAATGTGACATNGTATCAGAATATATTACAAGTTAGCAGCATCTTAGGATTGAGCATTTGCATTGAACATTTACAAAAAATGTGACATGTAAAATTCTAAACGCCAAACACTTACAATGCAAAAAAATATATATATTAAAATACTCACACAAATAGATTAAATTGCTCCCTCAAAAGTATAGCGTAGCTCAAAAGTATATTTAATATTTAATTGGCAAACAAGCCAAGTAATGTAGAACGTTTCAAAAATAACAAAAAGTAACTCTAGCTGCTTAATTGCTTATTCAAAAGTATGACATAATTCCGAAATATGCAATAAATATTTTATTAAAAAAACTAGCAGAGTAATATTAAAATGTTTCTAAAATACAAGTAGTTACATTGGTGACTAGATAAATTGAAGATATTTAGTGGAGCAATTTGACTACAGGAGGGGAGAGTTTCAGGCCCAGTAAAGCCTCCTTTACGAAAAAAATACAAGTTAAAATGTGAAATGAAATATTACGTTAAAATAGTGAATCAATGGAGGCAGTCCGTTGACCCTAACCATAGCTCCATCGAATAAAATAATCGACGACGACAATTACAACACTTCAACAGACTACGCCCAACGCGTAAGTCGTGGTCGCGCAGTAGCGACAATTACACTTTAAGTAAATCATTGGGCAGCAGACAAAAAACTATACACAACCCGTAAAGCAACTGNGCAGTAGCGACAATTACACTTTAAGTAAATCATTGGGCAGCAGACAAAAAACTATACACAACCCGTAAAGCAACTGTAACTATACAGAGAAGCAGTTTGGCCGAAACTACAATTTAGGCAGGCGTCAAAATCCAGAATTTACAAAAAAANTGTAACTATACAGAGAAGCAGTTTGGCCGAAACTACAATTTAGGCAGGCGTCAAAATCCAGAATTTACAAAAAAATTTAACTCACTGCAAAGCCCAAGATAAACACAATACTACGCCACGCAATTATTTAAAAACACTAAACTGACCAACAAATGAAAAGCTGCGACCACGACCCACCGTTTTACAATCTCCAGCATAATCAGCCACTTACATAATTACATTATTAANAATGAAAAGCTGCGACCACGACCCACCGTTTTACAATCTCCAGCATAATCAGCCACTTACATAATTACATTATTAAAATGACGTCTCATAGCACCCTCTTCCAAGGATTGGCAAATTGACAATTTTAGCTCATAGTACAATTTCAATTAGCTCTAGCAGGCGTCAACACGACGATCTTCTTCACAGGCGTGGAATGAGGTTTAGAATGGAAGCTGCCGCCATTTTGCATCATCGGGACGCTACTCCCTCAGCGCGGGGGGAGGTACAAGCCCCTGTGAGGGCTCTTGTCCTCCCAAGCGTTTGTCATATCCAATCGGAATCCAGGTTGGTGACAGCTAGCCTGTCTCGCCTGGCCGTCAATCAGACCTAGTTGCTTAGGACTTGCCAGCAGTTATTCTTTATTAAGGCTCCTGGGTAGCGCCATGGAACCTGTTCCCATTACTATTTCCTCTCTTTCCTTGCCTGTGGGGGAAAGAAGAGGAAAGGTTCGCGGAATTTTGAAANACCTGTTCCCATTACTATTTCCTCTCTTTCCTTGCCTGTGGGGGAAAGAAGAGGAAAGGTTCGCGGAATTTTGAAAATCAGGTCTTGTTATAACCGCCGCGAAGATCGAAGTGCTTCGTTGCTGTTTTTTAGTTAAGGTTTGTAAGCGGATTCTAAGCCAAAATATTCAGTCATCTCTGGAAGGTAGATTGGAGGCAAGGCCTTATTCTACTTAGTTTAGTAAGTGCGTATGTTTGTTGTGTGTTATTCTAAGATATTCCAATAATTAAATAAGATTTGTACGCTTATTTGTTTGTGTGTGTGTTTACTCCGACGAGTGAAGAAGGTTTTGTTTAATATTTCGTTGGAGAAGGTTATAAACCGCGTATAATACGCCGAGGGCGTGTTATTTTTTGAGTTAAAAGGTTATTTAAGATGATTTGTTAAGTAGAGCAGCGAGAAAATACTTCGTTATTTTGTTTAAATCTTGAAAAGCAAGGTAGAAATGAGATCTTATACACTCGTGTGTCAGCTACTCTGTGATGGGCGGGAGATGTCCCACCAATGGCGGGGCCTCGTCCGATGCTCACAAGATGGCTGTGCTGTCTTGTTGTAACTTGGAGACACCTGGTGATGATGTTATTTTATCGCAAAAATTTAAAGTCTTTATTTAATGGCGCGAGGTTGGGTCAAACGAACCCTTATGGTGCTTGTGAGGTGCGACAAAACTTTATTTTAAAATTCTGTTTTTAATTTTGCTTAATCAGCTAATTTTGTAAAAATCAATAATTTTGAAAAAAATTTCTTACGAATTGTCAGGAATTATGGAGATCTTAAATGGCTTTTATTTTATGTTTGAAAGATATTATCTTTATATTTCAGAAGTTATGTTAGTTTAACTATACAATTCTGTATCTAGATAGAGTCGGTTTTATTCGCGTATTCCTCGCTCGTCAGAGTTTGTGTGGTTGATGTTTAGTACCAGAAACTTCCGAAATTACTTTATAAAGGAAATATAATTTATTTGGCATTATTGAAAGTGCTGAGGGCCTCTAAAAGCAGAAAGGTTTTTTGATTCGGGTCTGTAAATAAGTGGCTTCTTGCCATATAGGGAAGGAAGTGTGACAGAATTGCCGCGAAGTTACACTCAGACAGGAACTCCATAAGGGCGCTCAAGTTCTGAAGAGTATCCCCCAGTCCCCCCCATCACATTTTGGGGCTTTGGGTGGTTGGGTTTGAAGCCGGCCGGGCGCGGAGCGGGTGTTTCCTGCACTACTGGAGGTAGATTAGGGGTTTCTACAGCTGGTCTTTGAAAGCCAATCGACGCCTACGCGTACGACTGGTTACGAGGCAGATTGTGTGCATCGGTGAGTTTTTGATACTTTGCCAAGTTCCTAGCCGGAGCTGGAACTGGCTTGGGTTTGGCTTGCAGTCGTTCTTTAAGTTTTTCTGCCTGGGTTAGTCTCCTCTGCACTTCCTCAGAAAATTTGGGGCAGAGTTTTGAATTAGCTGGATGTGGGCCATGGCAGTTGCAGCAAACTGGGATTGTATTTAAATTGGGGCAAACGCCTGCGTTATGCGGCCCTGTGCACTGAGGGCAGACACTGCGTATTGCAATAATTTTGTGTGTGGCCGGAGGCCTTACAGTTGCTACAACGAGCAAAACCCTGCGGCCTCTTTCGATATAATCGGGGACGTACCACTGTCATATTTAACCTAGTCACTGAGACTAGGGTTGGGAGATTTTTGTTTGGTGCGGCCATCACACAAAAGAAGTTTTGCGGCTGCAGTGTGTTTTTGTTTGGGTTTTCTGGGTCACTCGGGTCAGGGATGGATTTGCAAAACTGAGTGACGCTTTTCACGTCGTAGCCGCGGTCGGCGAGCTCAGTGAGAATGTCTGCGGAGTCTGATGGCAGGTTAAACACCACTTTCTGGTTCCATTCAGATTTCTCGCAGAAGGTGTAGTAACTGATTGGGTTATCTTTCATAGAGTTCTGAGCTCTTTGGTGCAATACCTGATCTGACGAGAGGACATGGTTTTTCTGCTCGTCTCGGGCGATGGAAATTGTGAATCCGGTTTTTGAAATCTGGCTAATCAGCTGCACAACTGATCTGTAGTTTTTTTGTATCAGGAACTACTATCCTTAGAGGTGATTTTACTTAGTTGTTAACAACTCCGACACGCGGCTGTGTGCTTGTTGGAGGTATGCCTGAGGGGACAGGAGCTTACTGGGAATATCCATCCAGGATTTCCGGGAGCTTACCAAACCGGTTTTGAACCGGTACAGGTTCTGGCGCCACTGATGGCGTCGTGCGTTGGCGCTTCTTGTCGCCCTGGTTTTAGTTGGTTCTGCGAGGGGAGACTACCCTGAACGGTTCTTCCATTTGTGGGGCTTCTGTTTCCATTTCTGTACCTTTGCTTGCCATCGTGGCAGTTATTAGTTCTTTCAAGGGCGGTGGAAGATTAGCTGTTGCAGCCGCAGTGTTTTTTCTTTTCCTTTCCTCTGATGCCAGAAATATGTAGTTGGCGTCAGAGATGTCAGCATTGCTGGTTATGTATGCGAGGGCTGCAGATTTAGCTGCAGTAGTTTGCCATCTTCAGATTCTAGGCGCGCGCCAGGCCGCAATGGTATTTTCCCTCGTGTGCTCATCGCGCCCCCAGTTTGCTCAAGCCCCGGAGGGGGTAGGTGGGGGAGGTGGAAGGAATTTCCGGAAATTCCTGTGGTGTGTGTGTTATTTCTAAGGGTAATTCCTACCAATTAAACGTGCAGTAAACTGAGGTCACTGACCCACTGGGGGCTAGGCTCGAGATGACCATGAATGGCCGACCTCAGTTTCCAGTGTGTGTTCGCGAAAGCAAAGCTAAGCGCGTCGTAGGCGAGCCTGCGCTGCCTGTCTGGCTAGCGATGATAACCACGCGTCTTGTCTGTCTGGAGACAGCCAGAGAAGTCTGTACCTACATCCAATGAAAGCTGCACAAGGCGTGTAACAACTTATATAAACTAGCCCCTGAATTTAAAAAAAACTGACGTACAAGGAGGGGTAATCAAGGGAGGGAAATAAGGGGAGAAAACAGGAGGGGAGTCGAGTCGGCCAAAGAGCAGGCTGCCTTACAGAGGAGCGAATCCAAAAACGAGGCGCGTGGTGGCGCCACCTTCGCACGATGAATACGAGTATTTTGCGTCTTCAGGTGACCAAGTAGTTTATCGCTTCTTATAGTGGCTAGCAGTGCTTAGCTTCGTAAAGTTGCCAGCTTCATTCATGCGTGCATTAAATAACAGTGTAAAATACCCGAGTTTCTGAAGGTTCACTCTTATTCTTGCATCTGAATTTGCGTATCTATACGTTATACTGTATCACCTTTTTTCTTTTTATTTTTTCTTTTTGAACACCAAAACCAGAGTCAGATCGTCGCTCCTCCTCCACTGTATCCCTGCGCGGCGGACGTTACTGTTGGCCGGCGGGTTTTTTCTCGGGGCACTCCCTATTTCCCCCGCCTTTAAATTCCGCCTCCACTCCACCTACACCTCATCTCCTAACTCATCTGAGAAGCTATTGATCACAACTCTTCCCTGCTGGTAGTCAGCGCTTGGCAGATGCAGGATGTCGCACACTGAATGGAAGACAATCGTAATTTTTATAAATGAATTTTAATTTTTTTTTTTTTTAGGGAAAGTATTTACTACTTGACAGTGGAAGACAATCGCACCATACTATTTATATTTACTGGACATACGGCAGGTAAATTGGTGTTTCACTTCGATAAACAAAGATATTAAGCAAGCACTAAAATGTCATATTCACGTTTACTCGTGGTTTAAAAAGATTTGGTAGCGCATTATTATATTTTAATACAGTTTTAATACTATAAATCCTTCGCTAACACAACACTTAAAAAAAAAAAAAAAAAAAACGGTGAGGGGGCATGCTTCTTTCACTGTCATTTACCGTATAACGATAGTTTTGCATTCAGTGTTCGCATGCTATAGTCAGTTCACGACTGGAAGAAACTTTTGAAAATCAACCTTTGAAAAAACACCCTAGCCGTTAGCTACATGCATATAACATAACAAACAGCGGCGAGCGCGGATACAGTTATGCCGTTAGGTTGCCAGCACAAAGAGAGGAAATAGTTCTAAAGTTTTAACGTAATTGTTAATTTATCGCTTACAAATGGGTTTAGAAAAGATTTGTATCTTATTATGCCAATTATTAATGACGTGGTGCTAACGTACTTTGATTTCAATGTTTCTCGCATACTCACAAGATCACGCTCAAGGTGAAAGTAGAGCGGCCATTTGTTTACAAACCTTCGTTCCGTGTGTTGTTGGCGAGATGTGGTCGATACACGTGCCAGAGAATTGGCGCGATTATCTTGTTTAACCAATAATATTTCATTTACTGGTTTTTTTATTTTTTTATTAATATCCTCTCTTTATTATTTCTGGTTGTGCCTATTTCTTTCGTTTCTGATACCTGTATAAGATATTACTCGTTGTGCGTTCTGACGTTTTTAATATTTTTTAAATTTATTTCAGATTTGCTTAAAATTTTATTTATTGTATTTTACGTTATATGTTGCGGTAGTTTTTGTGTGCAGTCATGAGTTCTAGCAAGGTGAATAAAAGATAAGTCACCAACGCCAACAGGACATCATTAACCTCACCGAATCGTTGTATTCCCTAATTAGGCGAGGGGAAATGAAACCCTGCAACGTCGCGGAAAGAGCGGCAGAAATGTTGAAACGCTTCAGATCCACAGTTCTAAGGTATGTTAAAATATATGTAGTATTAACCATTGCGTTTGCAAGTTGTGTGTGCTAAGGTCAATTATGTTGGCCTACGAAATGTGTTTACAAGAACATAAAGAAAATTTGTTAATAACTTGATAACATCGTCGAACGTTGTCTACGTGTCTTTTTAACGTTTTATTTGGGTAATTATTAAGTTTAGGGGGCTTTTCTGTAAAAAAAAAAAAAATAATTTCACGGAAAATGGTATATTTCCACCCCACTAATGATGCAGAACACGAATATACGACGGGCATTAACGTCCGACTAATTTCGTAACATGTGCCCACCTAACCTAACAGAACCTATCCCCACGATGGGTGAATCACTATTTTACATTTTTAAACTAACCTAGGATTGTTGGGTTTTACACTAACCTAGGATTGTAGGGTTATATAGACTCAAATGTGAGTGTATGAATCACCTAACCAAAAGGTGGTATTACAATGTGTAATTAAAAATAAAAACTACTTTGTGTTGGAATTTGTGTACCCCTGCGAGGGATTCTTCATAAACAACCCAATATATACAGTGGAAATTTATTATAAAGACAACTGACAATGGTAAGGAAAATTGCCTCTATAGTGAGTTTGTTATAGTCAATTAATTTTATATAGGTTATGGAGAGATGGTGCATTTTAAGATTCTGAAGAAGGAGCTTGTTTTGTATTTATAAGTTACATTGCGGCATTAATTGCCATTGTTATACGTCACTAAATAGATTACAGTCGATATAACTGGAACTTCCCCTACTATTAAACATATCTGTATCACTTCACTAAACATGAGAGGACATCGTAATCGATGAAATCGCAGTCATAATCTTTTAAGAAAACAATTGTGTATTAATGCATTTCCCCAACACCACTGTTCTACAGCCATTGTCTTTTAGTTATTGTAAATTATCAGTGTCATATTTTTCACTTTCAGTGCTACATAGCCAACCTAATTTGCATAATTTAAAAAGGACCATAATTCAGTTACTGGGTCAACTACAGTTACTGATACCAAAAACATACAAGGGTTTGTTTACAAATGATGTGTGACAATGTGATATGCTCTGCCGTGTGTTAGTTTAGGTTAGTTTAATAGGTGGCAGGTATTGGTTACTATATAACCCTACAATCCTAGGTTAGTTAAAAAATGTAAAATAGTGATTCACTCATCGTGGGGTTAGGTTCTGTTAGGTTAGGTGGGCACATATTACGAAATTAGTCGGACGTTAATGCCCCTCGTATATTCGTGTTCTGCATCATTAGCAGAGTGGAAATATAAGATTTTCAATGAATTATTTTTATTTTTACAGGAAACCCTATAAACTTAATAATTACCAAAATAAAACGTTAAAAATACACGTAGACAACGTTCGACGACGTTATCAAGTTATTAACAAATTTTCTTTATGTTCTTGTAAACACATTTCGTGGGCCAACGTAATTGATCTTAACACACACAACTTGCAAACGCAATGGTTAATACTACAGATATTTTAACATACCTTAGCACTGTAGATTTGGAGAGTTTCAACATTTCTGCCACTCTTTCCGCGACGTTGCAGGGTTTCATTTCCCCTCGCCTAATTAGTGAATACAACGATTCGGTGAGGTTAATGATGTCCTGTTGGCGTTGGTGACTTCTCTTTTATTCACCTTGCTAGAACTCATGACTGCACACAAAAACTACCGCAACATACAACGTAAAATACAGTAAATAAAATTTTAAGCAAACCTGAAATAAATTTGAAAAATATTAAACACGTTAGAACGCACTATGAGTAATCTCTTATACAGATTTCAAAAGCAAAAGGAATCTGTACGAGAAGGTTAGCACAAATTAAAGTCATACGTTATGAAAAATCAAATAATAAAGAGCTGATATTAGTATAAAAAAACCGATAAATGAAATATTAGGTTAAACAAGAATCGCACAAATTCTCTACAGTACGGCCATCCGGGGGCTTATGAGAGATTGGCGTTGCCATGTTAATGTTGTTGGATGGACTCCTTGAATGTTGACACATTTCATTGCAAAGTATTGTGTCTATAATATGTAATCAAAGTGAAAGTTTTTCTCCCCCACCCAATCCCCCAGTCAAAATCAAACCTATATACACACACACACACACACACACAGAGAGAGAGAGAGAGAGAGACACAGGCACGCACACGAAACATCTAATTTTTAATACTCACATTTTGGGTTTATATAATGAAATGTTTTTCGCTTGCATCACATATTCTTTTGTGTGAAATTCTCAAGATTAAAAACTTTACGCTTGTGGAATATCCATTAATAATATATACATTACTTTTATGATCGGTACGTGCATGTACGAACACATGCACCCACACACAGTGGAAAGTAAACATTGCATGTAAACATTGCCATGTGACTGCCACATGTCAATGTTTGTTTACCCTTTGGCAGAAGGATACGAAATGGGCTTGAAAGTAGATCTTTAGCAGGGCTTCAAGAAAGTCTCTTCCAGTCATGAACCGACTATACCAAAGTAACGGCGATACAACAGTTTGCATTTACTGCCGCTGCGACGTCATCAAGCTGCAGTGGTCGCATGGCCTAAACGGAAAACACGAGGTTCGTATTCACGCTTATCTTGTTTTCCGCGCGAGTTTTACAGGCGAGTCTCGTTGCTCAAAGAGCGCGATGCGAAACTGCGCTTGAAATAAAGTTTCACAAGCAACTACGTGTCAGCGGAGTTCTTTACAGTTTTGATCTTCCCTATAAAGAGGAGCAGGGTTAGTGCTGCGATCATAGAACTGGAGGCCACGTGCGTNTGGGGGTTCGTCCAAAACCTCATATTTAAGTGGTTTTATTCCCGATGTCTACGTGTATTTAGTGAATTTTTTTTTCTGTTTCTCTTGTTTTTCACGAAATTTGCCGGTTACTCCTTCGGAAGTGAGTGAAGTCACTGAGGTCTTGAGACCCGATGAGGATGAGTATGGAGCAGTACTAGAATGAAAGGGTGGGGGAAACGGGAGATCCTTGAGAAAACCCGCCGACCGGCGGCTTCGTCCAGCACGATTTCCACCTGCGAAAATCTGGGAGTGACTCCGCCAGGAAGCGAACCCGGTTCGCCTAGGTGGAAGGCGTGTAGTCTAACCACTACACCACCGCGACTTTCTTACTCCTTTGAGATATTACGGGTGGTTACACATTGGACCCACGTATTAAGAGGATCCACGCCATCCTAATTTGTATTCAATGTTTTCTTAAACCACTGCTGCGGAATGGTTCGGTAATACACTGACATGCCAAAAGTCACGTGATAGCGGCGGGTGAAGATGAGAGTCGGTGGCTCCACCGCGCCCTTTGAAGTCTTGGAAGTGCCCAGACCTGCACCAGCTGTGTTCTGACATCGTGTGAGTGTGTGCTTGTCATGGCATTGCATCGCAGCCTTTCATGGAATTCACGTATCGCACCCTCACGACGATGTGATACGCCAGCACTCATCGTGCCGTCGGCCCAAGTTGACCAGAATCTGTTCGAGGGTCGTTCTGGAGAGCTTCGACGACTGCTGTGGCCACCTCGTTCGCCCGATATGAACCCCCCGTCGAGCATTTGCAGGACGTGGTGGGGGAGGTCCATTCGCACCCGAGATCCTGCACCTACGAATAGCAGGAAGCTGTGGGTAGCTATCCATGTGGCATAAGTCAACCAACGTCACTCCGCACAGGTGTTTCATCCCCTTGTGGAATCGATGCCACAACGAGTTGTGACTCTTCTCCGGACTAGAGAAGGGCCTACACCATACTAGACCCCTAGCTCATGACTTTTCGCATGCCAATGTATTATACACATGCATATACGAGGGCAAATCAATAAATAAGTTACACTTCCACGTTATGGCCATGTATGAAACCATCTATACATAGGCAACACGGCTATGCCAACATACAATGTAAGTTCACTTTTCCACATAGTCCCCAAGAGACTGTAAACATTTCTCGGAACGGTCAACCAACTTTTCGATTCCGGATGCGTAGACATCTCCTCCAGCGCTATGTAACCACCCGGAGACAGCTGCTTTCACCTCCTCGTCGTTGAACCGGTTGCGTAGAGCAATTAAAGATAAGCGCCAGTTTCATAAAACTATGCGTTGTAAATATAAAATATTTCACTTGCAGTGTCACAAGAAGAACTCGTGTAACTAGTTTCCAACAAAGCACTGACAGTAAGCCGTGCAGACACGTATTACCGTGTGAGGTTTGCGATAAGTAGGGACATCCCTTTTTTTCGCGAAAGTGTTCCATGCAGGTTTTACATCATTATAACGTGTGCACAATCTGCAGTTTTCCTCGCATCCTTTCCCGCGTTTATATGCGAGAAGACAATGAGGCACTATTTGTCTGGGCCAATGAAAACTAGGCTACTCAGGTGCCCAACGTCTGTGATTCGCGGTTAGGTACCTAGAACGAGTAGGAGTGGATCTGAGCTAAAATGTTCTGAAATACTACCAGGCAGGAAAATATTTTCCCGAATGTCGGTTGTCCCTGACCATCGGTGGTACAAAAATCTTGACTTGAAGAAATTCGTTGGCCACGCCAAAAGAACATTCCGGTGTTAAGGCTCGGTTTCACCTCCTTTGCAGATATTCTTCGTTGCCGTATCACAAATTCAGTTGCAGAGTAATTACTGAGGTTTCATGATTATATAAGATTTACATTTTATGAGTTGTTCAATAAATTCTGTACTTAATTTTACTACGTGATATTTGAAAGTTTATATTGAGCCCGGATTGGCATGTATGTATTGCATAGTAAGGCAAATAGATAAACTGTTCCTTATGATATTCCTGCCTCTCCTCATTTTAAGAGCGTGTGATACGTTAGTGAAATTAAACCACGGATTTCAAAACTGGTATTTTAAACTGAGAATGCGCGTTTTTGTAAAAAAAAAAAAAAAAAAAAAAAAAAAAAAAAAAAAAAAAAAAAAAAAATGTAACAATTAAAAGAAATAATTTAATGAGCGTGCTGAAATACCGTGATATTATTTTTTAAGCCGTACAATTGTAAGCTTTAGTACGTTTGAGGTAATGTGCGTTAGGAATACGCCTAACATAATAAACCTGTATTAATGTATTATTTAGATTTGCGTTTTTTATAGTTTACAAAATTTCTAATTGTTGGTAAGAATGTACATGAACAAACTAACTACACTGAAGAGCCAAAAAAACTGGTACACCTACCTAATATCGTGTAGGGCCTCCCGAGCATGTAGAAGTGCCCCAAGACGACGTGGCATTGACTCGACTAATGTCTGAAGGTATGCAGGAGGCAATTC
>NQII01002092.1:372759-383385 GCA_002778355.1 Clitarchus hookeri | reverse complement strand
GAAAACTCTGGAGACAGCATGGCATTTGCCTTACTATCGCGCGTCACCACCCGAATGATCTCCGACTCAACCCGAAGTTTTACGAGACCAGCCGAGGATACGGGCCTGATCGGGCACCGGACCGTACCGAACACCTACACAATAGCGGTTCCGTCATCATCCGCTCATTCATCGCTCTCTCGTCATGGCAGATGTAAATAATTACGCAGAGACGGTATGACGTGGAGGTTCCTCTGATGTGGGCAAACCCATTCTCTGATTGACTCTACGAGGGTCTAGAAGTGGGTCTAGTGTTTGATTGGCTGGCTACTGGGTGCTGCGAGGGGTTTCCAACTGGCAGGTCTGTTGCCTGGCAAACCAAGTTACCAGGCGCTGATTGGTGAACGGCGTTCCGACATGTTGGTTGCAAGTGACGCTGGAGTTCGTGAGGTGAGCGAGTGAAGAGATTTGGGAGGCTCTTAACAGCGAGGTGATTGAGGTTAGTATGGAGCAGCGCCGGAATAATAGGGCATCATNGAAGAGATTTGGGAGGCTCTTAACAGCGAGGTGATTGAGGTTAGTATGGAGCAGCGCCGGAATAATAGGGCATCATGCGATGTTCGGGCCGAAGGAGCTTGGCATAATACAATGTTCGGTTCGAAGGATCTTGGCATCATATTATGTTCGGTCCGAAGGAGCTTGGCAACAAACGATGTTCGGTTCGAAGGAGTGGTCTTCATATACAAGACGGTAGCAGAAGCATGGGAGTTCTGCACTAGACCGCAGCAAGTGCAACACGTAAGGAACGCTACACGTCGAACTGTATTCAAACTAACCAGAACAATACCGATTCAAGATGTTGAACAAGGATGTTCACCTGGATCAGTGTCAGCAGCGACCTCTTTCCGAGATCAAGACCCATGGTGTATAGTGAGACGGATTGAAGATGAGACACTTGCACTACGCGTGGAAGAGGAAGATGAAGAGATAATTCGGGGAGAAGAGGTGCCACCCGAGAGACCAGAGATGGGTGACAGTGGATCCAGCACCCTTCTACAACACGACGGAGTTGGAGGAGCTTATCCGAAAACTGGAGGAGATTCCTATANGACAGTGGATCCAGCACCCTTCTACAACACGACGGAGTTGGAGGAGCTTATCCGAAAACTGGAGGAGATTCCTATATCATCAGCAGCCATTGATACAGTAATTAGACAAACTAATGGAGGTAATAGGATACTGTTCCTCTACACCAAGCAACATGATAGAATGCTACTGGCTACAAACAACCCACCCAGGATTAAGGAAGAAATGGAGAAACTTCTCAAAGAGAACTTCCGGAGAAGAGGTGAGAAGTTTGACCTGGACGAAGCCAGGAAAGAAGCGATCAAAACGTATGGGAGACATACTTTTGATTACTCAGAGCCTTTTACCGGTTACAAGGTTATAAGGTACTAAAGGTGGGCAAGACAGAAGGAGAATGGAACATCTACTCCGCCAAAGAAACTGGGCCCGGGGGGCGATCAGGTGATGGTCAACCTTGCCTGCTTCCCCCCTCCACCCTCGGAGGGCTCGGGACTAAAGGGGGAGCTGAAGAAAGTATCGTCTGAAATTACATGGGAACGATACTGAATGAGACAACACAGACCAGGGACACACTGGCTGAAAAGAGCCACACTAAAGAGCATCACCGGACGATAGCTCACGGTGAGAGAGCCAACCCCCACAGTGATCAAGAAAAAGGATAGAAGAGAAGATCACGGCACTCAGTGGTAGCAGTCTGTCCTTGAAAAACTATACACGCTCTATCTACATGAAGTCAAACCCATATTAAAAATGGTAATGAATGTCTATGGTTTTTCAAAATTTCGCGCTTCCAAGTCTTCAACTTTAATTGCGTAACCGAATATATAAATTTGTTAAAAAAAAATAAAAAAAACATTACTATCGACAATATATTTTTCTCCGGACTTTTTATTGAAAATTTCGTAAGAGATTATGAAAACCANAAAAAAAAAAAAAAAAAAATGAATGAACTTCATAGAAAATTAGTGGATCCAAAGCGATTTTTCAAATATATTTTTAAAAATTACAGTGAAACTAATGCATTTCGTCAATACCATTTTGGATGAGTTAAAATTGAACAATATTCTTTCAAATGCAATTTCAACCATAAAAATAGCTTAATTAGATGTTATGCTACATTAATTTTAAAATCCATGTTGTGTTTACGTGTATTGATGGTTGCGGAGTGGCCAGTATTGCAGCTCCCATTTAACCTTAAGGTAGCTAAATAATGTTATATATTATTATTGTTTACTGCTATGAGATATCTGTGTAAACTATGTCAATATTAAGGAACGTGTGTATGTTTTAACTCTGACATAATTGATTTCAATACTAAATGTTGGTAGGGACGCTTTATAGAGCGCCAGGAGGGACAAGACCTATGCTCGAACCCCTTTTCCAACTGAGAAATGTTCCGACGCCACTGAGCAGGACTTGTTCATTCCAAAGTACAGAATGGGCATGAAGTCCCGATACCTCCTATAAATACCGCACATATGCTCACTATAGTCCAAACCAATACAAACATAAAATAAAACAACCAATTTACACTAACTGCATATACCTAAGTGTCTAAATGGTGAGTATTTCCCCCATCATTCTCATAACACAAAATAATACGTCTTAATGTTCTATACGACGTTCGTCTCAGCATCGCTGGTGTAACCTGTTGGGAAGCGCGTTGCACAGCATTCTTCAGTTCATCAACGGCGTGGACCGTTACTCCACATCAATGTCCTTGAAACCCCACAGTGCGTTGTCAGCGGTCACATCTGCGAGATGGACAATCGAGAGGTTTGTCCAGATCATGCAAGCGAAATTCACACTGTGGTAGTCCGTGAGCAGAAATTTTGGGACAGTCTTCATGTTGGTAACCCTGGACTGCGACATCCACTGGTGTCATGTAAGCAGAACGGAAACGGCTGACTTATTTTGTTGGTTGGCATGACTTCACTCCGTGTCGTCGGCCTGTAACATTTTTTTTTTTTCGTAAGAACAAGGTTAGTTTAAAAAAACTTGGTTAGGTGAGTCAAAATAAAGCTCAAATAGTTCATGGACTCGCCTACCTAACACTTGAATTAAGTTGCAGAGTGTTTGAAATCCACGTTTGTTTACTTCATGCAAATTATAAATGCATTTCTAATCTCTCAAAAATGGCTGAAAACTGGTTTTTTTTTTTACACTGCTCTATCTCGTAATATACTGGTAGTATACATACGAAACTATTGTTAGGTGATTGCACTGAACTTTGCTTCGGATTTCCAAGTAATATAATGATGTTTCGCCGTTTAAAATGCTATCGTTAGAGCAGGATGACGGAAACACAACTCGCAAGTTCAGCACCTTGCGGGTAGAGGCGATGGGACACGAGGTGCACGTGTCAATTTCTCCCTTATGGCTCATTTGCTTCCGAGCCTTAAACGCGCCAAACAGCTCCAGGTAGGCGGTGCCATATTGGATTCTCGGTTCTTTTGGCTTGTTTATATTTAAAAAAATTAATTCCCAAAGTACCTAAAGTGTGCCCTGGCTGACGAGATCCGGTGGGGCCTTTTTGACCTAAACAGGGAAGGGTCTGCTCCTGTGATGCTTGAGTGGGTCAAGACACGGTCCCTGAATTGGGGCAGCGATGCTAATACATAGCTTAGCGCTGCTTTAAGTCCATCTCCACCTTCTCGAAAGGCCAGGGCTGGAAACACCGTGGCTGACGGAATGAGGACGATGATGGGCTAGTGGCGGCCCCACCAGTGCACTGGCAATGAGCCACGGTGAGGTCATGTGCAGTTGTCCAGAGGCTGCATAGGTTCTTCGCCAGCGGCGATGACCCGCGAGCCGAGTGCACAACCCCAACTGAGGCCTTCGGGTAGATCTCCGGGTGGCGGAGCTGCACAGAAGGGACTGTCTGGCTTCCTGGAGGAGTTGGGCTTCACTTGGGTGACAACTCAGTGTGCATGATATAGTCGTGGGGACCCAAGGGATCGGCGAGAAGCCCCGGTGGGTCGGACTCTGGGTGGCATTGGTTGAAGCTCCTGCTTGGGAGGAGGCCTGGAGGCGGGTGTTTACCTAGAGAGCTGCTTGTTGGTGGTACGGCGGCGGGTGTGGCCTTAGTACCTGGGGAGAAAAAGGGCATTCCCTCCCACCGGACCTCCACGACACACAGTGCTAGGTCTGGTGATGGGCTCTTGTCGCTCGAGTATCTCTCGAGGAAGCAAAGCGGTGCGTCGCCGGCCTCCGTGCGGTAGTTTCGAAGGTTGATGCTCGCTAACGAAGGGACGACGGTCTGGTCCGCCTAGTAAGAGGACTCGTTCACGAAGAGCGTTCGTAGATGTAGGAAAGTCCTCGGCTCCATCGTGCAGATTCAACTCTGTAAGATATTGTTGACAGGTGAGGTGGTATCCACGCCAACCTACCGTGATTGGAAGGAGCGTAATCTCCTTATATTGGATTGCACTCAACTGCAGCCAATCAAAGCATGATGGTGCCTGTTATAGTCTGGTGGCGGACTTAAGATTGTAGTCTGGCCGGTGTGCACAGCACTGATTTACTCTATTGAATGACTGAAGTGGTTTGTGGCTTGAAGTGGCTTTGTGGCTTGGATGATGATAACTAGTGTTGGGCTACGTGCACACTGTATGTTGTTCTGGAAGTTTTCTCCTGTATTACCACAGGGTTACAGGCACAGGAGACCCGTTTGCCCACATGCTGTACGTAAGTACAGACAATCTCTACTCTACGAAGATCAGTACCCAATGATATCCCCTGGGAGTGACTGGTCCGTAAACTGCTAATATCAGTGATCACTGAACACAACGCCTACAGCTTATTGGTTGTGATACAGAAACATGATCTTGGCCAAATTAAGTACTACACGCATCATAAACTCTCTTATTTGTGACAAGGGGCAGCGTTGACTGAGCGGTTAGACTGCTCGCCTCCCACCATGGTGAACCGGGTTCAATCCCTGGCCGGGTCACTCTCAGATTTTCCGCAAGTGAGAATCGTGACCGGACGATGCCGCTGGTTGGCGAGTTTACTCGGGGGATCTCCCGTTTCCCCCGCCCCTGCATTCCGGCGCTGCTACATTCTCACCTCGTGTCAACCCCATCGGCTCTCAAGACCTCGCTGTTAAGAGCCGCCCAAATCTCTCAACTCAACTGATTTGCGACGCCATAAACAACGAATTAATTATGGTGTGAAAGGGTTAACAAATACTATTGCAGCAACGGGCGCGAATTTGTGACACCCGGCGGTAGAAGTCGCTCCAGAAATTTAACATGAAGAAGCTTCTCTGTTCAGCGGCGCGTTCCGAGCACGCTGCCAAGGAAGGAGTTTGAGAGGAGGGGAGCGGGGTGTATCAACACGAGTGGTTTTTATTATCAAATAACCATGGTGGGCGTGTGCGTTGACGGGTTGCTGGACGACGCGCGGATCTTCTAAATATTGACGCTTGCACGCGTGCCGTGCGATCGGGCGATCTCGTAGTCTTCGTTAAACACTCGCCACCCGGAAAATCAGACGCGTGACCGAGAGATCTGAGATGCTTATGCTTATTTTTTTTTCCTTCGGCGTATTCTTACTGATATAAAGTCGCCGCATGCCTCCTATGGTGAAGTCAAGGCCAACCAACTTGTTTGTCTTAACTGCAGAGCACGTTTCTTGGGTCTGTCCACGACTTCGTATAGAGGAATGGCCAGGCTAGTGTTCGGAGCTTCGAAATACCACCCACGCCCTCTAATCGAGATGTTATTTAGACCTGCGTGATAGAATTAAAAGATATTACTAACAGGAGATGCAAAGAAAGAAAGAAATGTAATGAATAATGAATGTTACATTTGACAAAAAAATTTAATGCTACAACTTAATATCTTATTTTCCAGAAGGCATGGATAACGTACAAAGGCACTATTATGGTTTAAATTCAACAACACAAAGACGCAAAGAGAAAGTTGGTTAATTATGAACCACTGTAAAGTAGGTTTGCCACGAACGTATATTTTGTTTAATATTTACACACAAAAAAAAATCTGTAATTTAACAAAAATGTTTTTTTTTTTTCGAAAGTAGTTGCCAAAAATGTTTTTAGTTCCATTGCAAGTTAATACTTGTTAATTTCACTAGTGCCAGTATTACTGGAAGAACAAATTCAACAGGTTTACAACAAAATGTTTTGTGAAAGTACAAGGATTTGTATTTTGACAAAAAATATTCTCTTCGGTTTACATTTTTTTTGTGTACATTAATGACTATGATAGCCTATCATTGTCGTTAAAATAGTTCTGTAGAAGGATTTGTGATAATGTCAGTTACACTGTAAAAAATATTTGTGCTCTTAAAACATTCGTCATTAGTAAATAATAAAGATGTAACACATTTTTTATTGATTATATTCACTAAAATAAATAACTTAGATGGCTCCGAGACTCGAACCAGCACCCTCGGTGTTATTGACGGAACGCGTTTCACTGCACGCCTACTTTGTCTTGTTGTATTCGAACTACTTTTGACAGGTGTGTTATGCCGTGTGGTATCATCGGCAAGAATATGATGACGTCACCTCTCGGGAAGAATTGTGGTTAGTGATTCGGAGAATCAATGCACTTTAGAAAGTCACTGAACGTCTGCAGGAGGACTGTATACTTTCTCAGTTACAGTATCGTAACTGCAGAATATATTATTTTATTAATTTTTGCTTCGGGACAACAGTTGCGTGCTGAAAACTACAACGTACGAAAGAAAATTTCTAAATATCGCTGAACCGTTACGTTTGGTCGGAAGTGATATTTCTTTACTGTCGACAAAAGCAGCTCAAAGAATGTTCATTTCTTTGCTATAAAGAGTTGTCATGTAACAAAAACGTATAAAGAAAACATTTATTAACAACAAATCTATGTTCCTTAACCTTCTCTTTGAATTAAAGCAATATTGTGTTACTGTAAAAACCAATTTTTTTTTGCCGTAGAGACAATTACGTAAGGATGTTTTTAAAGTGTTTAAGAAGGGAAGGAGCGATATCTTGCGGCAGTTAACTATCTGACAGCAAAATAGCGGCACAAGTGTACGTAAGCTATTACAGGACTACAAGAAAGTTATCTCCAAAAGAAATCGGGGCGAGGCTNCAATAGCGGCACAAGTGTACGTAAGCTATTACAGGACTACAAGAAAGTTATCTCCAAAAGAAATCGGGGCGAGGCTGTGTCGGGTATACAGCTGTGAGTTCTACGTGAATACTTCTACTTTAGTGAGTAACACTTTCTTTGGGATATGGGAATGAAATGAAAGTACCGAAATAGGAACTCGGCTTTCGTGGCTTAAGGATCCCTCGATCAGGCCCCACCATCCTACCATTTCGTTCTCTGTGCAGACAATTAGCTACATGTTGCACAGGAAAGTTGTATTTGACCAGTAGTGTACTCTGCTAGTCTCAGTGCTCAGCGATCTTATCTTTCGGTAACTTATTCGTAAACCGTACCACTGCTCTGCGTTATTACTGGTTCATATCTCCCACCACTGAACACAACCTGTGCAGCTCATTGGTCATCTAAGAGTACTCGAACATTGCTAAAAAACGGGTTTCTCAAAGTGCTGTATCTCAAGAGATACGTATCAGATACATACAAGTGCAGCACGCACCAAAAAGAGTTCTTATTTGCAACACTAAAAATACTTAATTGAGGCGGGAATTAATGGAGAGAGCGGAGAGATTTGGGCGGCTCTTAACGATAAGATCTTAAGAGCCGATTAGGGCAATGAATGGAGCAGCGCATGCATGCGATGGCGGGGGGAAACGGGAATACCCGCTGGCCAGCCGGATCGTCCGGTACGATTCCCACCTGCGAGAATCCGGGAGTGACCCGGCCGGGGATCGAACCCGGCTCTCCTTGGTGGGAGGCGAGCAGTCTAACCGCTCAGCCACCGCGGCCCCGCGCGGTGGTGATGAAAGGGCGAAAGGCGTTTCGGCGGAGAAGCGTTGCGATGTGTTGGTTTCTTCGTCCGTACCGAGCGCCGGTAACGACCTCCAGGCACATCGGCGAGAAGGCTCAGCGAGCAAGGACGCAAGGCAGCTATCGTCGTTAATCCACGTCGAGCTGCAGTGACGCAATGCAAACACCTGGGTAAACACCGGCCGTAAATCTGCGTCGCCTGTGAAATACTGCTCAAGATTACGGAAACAAAGAATCGGTTCCCACCTGGCGCCTTGAGAGCCACGTCAGTTCCGGGCAACAGCCGGGAAACTGCGCTGTTACATACACTTCCTAGTCGTCATGCGACTCTCGCTGCAAGCAGTTGTGGCTACTTGACATGTTACAAAACTATGAAATATTTCAGGTAACTCTTTTTTCCAGGGCAGTAATAAAAGTCGATATTTTGTTGCCCATTCATACATTTCGTCATTGAAAAATAATCTTGGTCGTTGAAAAGTTTCAAAGTCAGCTATAATCGCTTTAAGTAGCCCTCTGTCCACGATATTTATTCTTCTGTGAAACAGAATTTTAAACTATAGTGACAATGTTGTAGTATCTTTTCTGGACAGATATCTATATTAAAATCCTATAGCCACTGCTTTAGTTCCTGAGCGAACAGAACACGCGTGAAGCTTGTGTATGCTATTCACCATCGTCGTCACTTTGCTTCCTTACAGCCGGACGTCGCCTTGTGGCGTTCTAGTTTGTTTTTCTCTAGGGACGTACATTCATAGATACATACATGCATGCATACAAACATACATGCGTGCGTTCGTACCTACTTACCTACCCATTAACATAAGCACGCACCTACTAGCATACGTACTTACCTATATTCGTACATACATAATTCATACCTATATACCATACGTACATATATACACACAAACTTTGACTTACATAGGGGCAGCGGTGGCGTAGTGTCCAGGGCGCTCGCCTCCCACCACGGCGATCCGGGGTTCGATCCCCGGCGGGTTCACTCCCGGATTTTCGCATGTGGGAATCGTGCTGGACGATGCCGCTTGCCGGCGGGCTTTCTCGGGGTACTCCCGCTTCCCCTGCCCTTGCATTCCAGCGCCGCTCCATTCTAGGGCCTCATTTCTGTCATGTCCGGGGATGACGGTCTCCTACGGGTCCCAGCTGGAAAGACCGTCACTCGGAGGGTGTCGCCTTGCCCTGGGTGCACTCCCCACACGCCATTTTTTTTTTACTTATATATAAGAAGAAGTTCCATATTCTGTATTAATGGAGTTCGGCGCCGTTATTCGCCATTACGGATCGCGTTCCCGAATATNACTTATATATAAGAAGAAGTTCCATATTCTGTATTAATGGAGTTCGGCGCCGTTATTCGCCATTACGGATCGCGTTCCCGAATATTAACTGTACATTTTCGTCAAAGTTTCAGTGAATGTGCGGAAGTTTTAACAGCAAGGAGTTGGGGACCGAAGAAAAGTTTTTTTTTTTTCCCCGCTGGATATTCCTTCTTCGCCATTACTCACAATTAAAGACCCTTGCGACCGACACGTGAGATTTATCGCAGCTGTTACGAGATCTCCTGATTCGTGCAAATTCCACTCGAATGCTGTTTCCAGGCGTGCTTCCTCGGAAATGATTTCCGCGGCACGTATTGGTCGAACGTGACCCGACCCGCCTTCACGACGCACACTTCGGATACAATAATAACCGACATTCACAACCCGATGAAGTTGAGCGTGTTTTCTAAACTTGGCCATCGAAGAAGGTAGGTGTACTCCATTCCCGGTTACTTCCATCTTTTATGATGCCCTGCCAAAGTTCTACTTCCATTATATTCCTCCGCCGCATGCAAAAAACCTTAGAAAATGACACCAGAAAGGCCAACGCGCCGCATTCTTGCGCACTCAGTGTAATAATATATTGCATAAGAATTGTTTCTTACTAGGCATTACCAACAAACACACTTTCTCCCTGTTTTAATTCACATTAGTTATAAATTAGATATCGTAATTTATTGACAAAATATATGTTAAAAAATCTATTTAACAAAAAAAAAAGTACTGTTATGTTAACACAAGTATAAATTGATTGTGATACTTGACGTATTTAGGAAACCACCAAACACGTCATATGTAAGGTTTGGTTCACAAAGTGTGAAGAAACCGCGAATAGACTACGGGACTCAACGTCTCGTTGACAGCGAGGTAGTTACAGACTGAGCAAGCTGCTCAGAGAAGGAGGAGCGGGGAAGGAATAGGCCATTGCCTGTAGTAAGGAGCTATCCTAGTACTCGCCTGGAGCGAGTCCTGAGAAACCCAAACCAGGAAGAGGCCGCGGTGGTGTAGCGGTCTGACTTCCCGCCTACCACCTAGGCGAACCGGGTTCGATTCCCGACGGGGTCGCTCCTGGAATTTTCGCACGTGGGGAATCGTGCCGGACGATGCCGCTGGTCGGCGGGATTTTCTCGGGCATCTCCCATTTCCCCCGCCCTTGCCGCACCGGGCCTTTCCACTCAACTAAATCCGGATGGCCGGGCCGGAAAACGAACTCGTGTCCTCTCGAATGCGAGTCCGGTTCTGTGCGGGTTCTGGGGCCGCGGTGATCGAGTGGCTGGCGGCCAACGAGGAAGGAGCGAAGTGAG
>NQII01002092.1:352094-372739 GCA_002778355.1 Clitarchus hookeri | reverse complement strand
AAACGGGAGAACCCAGAGAAAACCCGCCAACCAAAAAGGTATCGTCCAGCACGATTTCCACATGCCAAATTTCGGGAGCGACCTCCCCGGGAATCTAATTAGGCGGGAGGCGAGTAGCTTAACCGCTCTACCACCGCGGCCCCCTAACCAGGAAGGAGGTCGACGTGTTGCGGCCAGGCCAGGGTGCGGTGCAGACTCCCACTGGACCACATCTGGGCGGTGATATAACGAGGCGACCGCGAGCCACTTTCACCGCGACACGAGCTCACAGGCGACAGTAGGTGCACACCGCTCCGGGCGCGTGTCTGCTCCGGGTGTCGACAACCTCAACCCGCCAACCCCCCTGCATTTCCCCGCTCCCCGCAAGAAAAAAACACCAGCCACGCTCAGGCATTCACGTTATTACCGCACATTCCTGCCAACACAACAACATGTTCGCCTTTTTTTTATACGGCCCATTTCTTCCGGTCGAACCAACCGTGCTGTAGCGGTGCGACTGAAGAGTAGTTCTGTGCCAGCTCCTATACCGGAAGTACTCGAACAACACTGACAAACCTCGGCAGATTATTCCTCATGAAAATGTACGCAAACTTTCATCCTATCGTAATTTTTAAGGGAGCTGTTCACCCCCACAAAATGCTAGTTTAAAATGCCTTCGTGCCTGTTGTATCAGGCAATGCACATTCCGCTTTGAGAGCTGCACATAGATTTTTTGAAAACTGTTTGCCTGAGAGTGTTCCGAGAAGACAACATTTTTTGTTAATTTAGAAGTGCTGATTCATACGATGTCTTAAAAAAAATATCTTAGAGCTTAGGGTTACAATGTTTTATTCAAAAATAATATGCCAACTCACATTTTCACCATGAACGGGATGGTATTGCCAACCGCGTTTTCAGAGGTGTAAGTTCTCCGTTAAAAAAAAACCTTTACCGGTCTGTTGCTTAATCGCAAGTAGTTTACGATATTTTTAACAACACGGATCTTGAAATTCGTTGTTGGGGGGGGGGGCAGAACTCTTAATAATCACATTAGGAGGAGGGTGTTACAAATAATTTTGCCTTATTTTTTCGTAAGGAATAACCTGCCGAATTTTGACGAAATGGTGTGTCTCACGAACGATTGCATNCCCCCCCCCCGCCTAAGATAATGTTTAGATAAACACACTCAGCTGACTGTCGACCTGTCAATTAATTACGTCAACAGAAACTATTTTACCACGTAAATAACTGCATACAAAACCACTATCATAACTTCCAACAAGTGCACGCGTTCATGGCACCGACTATAGAAGTGGTGTGGGGAGATTTGGACCGCTCATAACAGCGAGGTCTTGAGAGCCGATGAGGGTGAAGTGAGGTAAGTATGGAGCAACATCTGAATGCAAAGCCGCTGGTCAGCGGATTTTCTCGGGGATCTCCCGTTCCCCCCGCCCTTTCATTCCGGCGCTGCTCCATCCCTCAATCACTCTCACCGGCTCTCAGGACCTCGCTGTTAAGAGCCCCTCAAATATCTTCACATTTACCGGTTTTTCGCGAAAATATTTCAGGACATGTTGTGTTCCAACGCAGTTAATTTAAAATCACTTTCGTGATTGGATCATTTGAATTGTTACGCGTCTTATCTGTCTTCCCGGGAACCACGGACGGTGAGTATCGGCGGAACTGAATTCCAATTGGCTCACTCATGCAACAGACTGTTCCCCACAATGACAAGCGGCCAATAGTCTAATGAAGACTTCAAGTGTGCACATAGGTAGAGACCTGAAAAATTCGCGAGTCCAGTGACCTGCAGGCTGGACCCTACAGTCTTATGTACAAATATGCCGATGTCAAATGTGTATTGGCTGTATACTGTCACCGTGGAAGGCGCCGATTGGATCACCGTTCTTCAGGAGGTGTCGAACACCATGTGGACCAATGGATAAGGTTATACAGACACATGTGTGTTGAATTCTAGCTTGTCCCAAAATGAATCCGCGAATTTTTAAGGTCTCTACATATAGGGTATTGAAGTCTACCCTCCACGTAAATCTTTTCTCTATAAACAGGTGGCGTTACAACTAGGGGCAGGAAAATTTCGCGTTTTAAACGACGTGTAGACAAGACTCCATGGTCCTATGTATTTTCAAGCCTCATATTTCTGTTCATTGGCTGCTACCCCAGTGCGTAACCAATTGTTCTTCAGACATAGGTCGCACGTGATTTGGTGTTTCTTTCCTAACAGGCATGTTATTGGCTCAGAGTTCACCTGGACGTATATAATAATCTGTGATCCAAATTGCAAACATAACAGTAATGTACATGTGTTTGAAGTCTAGCTTGTCCTAAAAATGAATAGCGCGAAATTTTCCAGTTTCTACGCATTTCTCGTGGCCGGTGATGCAATTTTGCTGGCGCGTGTGTGTGTGTGGCTGTGAGTTCGCAATACCGCGCTGCCACTTCACTTCTGTACTATTACCTACTCTGGGTTATAGCCACACGTGCAACCGTGCGCCAATTGCGTGGACGTAAACTGACCGTACTCCGCGTCACGCAACACTGCAGTGATTGTAAGCGCATTCGAGCTCCGGCACTCGGTTTCAAAGGTCAAAGGGACAACTTTAGCTTGCATCGTACAGTATCTCAGATGTAGATTCTTGTGGCCCACGCTAGGTTCAACAGAAAAAAAAATTTCTTGTCTTACTACTACGGAAGATTTATATAAAAAAAAATAATCAGTTAAATTATATTTATTCGTGTCCAGCCAAAATCAAAGAAAGTTAAATAAAATATAACAATTTTAAGTTTATCAATCCGTTTATTAAAATAAACATTTTTTTTTCTTATAAGTAGGGCAGTGATATTTCGCGAAAAGATTTCGAGACAAGATACAGTCCAAAGCACTGTAAGGTCGTCCAGCTTCTTTGATTGGCTAGAAAACGTCCTGGCCCGTGTTAACCGTTTGCGCACGAATCACGAAGGTTCAGTGTCGGAGTTACTAAGTCCTGAGCGGCTTGGTCAAAGACGGACACGGCACCAGCAGCCAATGGAGGTATAACAACATCTGAGGTGTGTTTATAGTATTGAAGTCTACTGTGTGCTGCGATTTTTACGCGAAAAGTCACTGGCCCTACTTATAAGATATATATAAAGTAATTTTTCCTTCGTGGGTTTCTACGGAAGCTCATTTCGAGGCAAGTGAGAGTCAGAGAACTGGGTGGCACTCAACACTAGAGCTGCGTGCGAATTCACCAGCCAAAGTTACTTACCTGGCTTTGTGCTCTAGGAAAAGGGCGCCCCAGGGCTGTGACGTCATATGTCCTTGTTAGTGGANGGCGTGTTGCGCGTGAAACTGGGGGGGGGGGGGTATCAGCAGATTCTCTGTTGTTTTGCCGTTTCGAAAATTTTCTTTTGAAATGTTTAGAACTTACGTTGTGGTTTCCGTTGAAGAGTCAGGGATAGCGCGGGGAGGGGGGTGTTAACGGCACCTTACCGGGCCAGGAATGTAAGTCTAGGACTTAATGTCTCCTCGACAGCGTGGTCATTACAGACGGAGCAAGTTGTTCCGTGTGGAACGGGGAAGGAATCAGCCTTGCGATAACGTTAATTCTATTCCGGTTAGGAACAAAACGTGATTTCTTATGGGGATAGTTTGGCATAGGGAAATTTTCCACCGCTAGGTGCGCAGTGTATTTTTTACCATGGAGGGGGATGAACTTGCCAACCGCTTTTTCAGAGGTGTTAGACCTCCGATCTAAAAAACACAGTTCCCTGATTCGTTACTTAATCGCAAGTAGTTTGTGATATTTTGAAAGAAAGTGATTTCAAAATTCGATATTTGATGCATGTGATTTCGGTTTATTATTTTGTAAGCAATGAATAACCTTTCGGAAATGGTCGGTGTTGTTCAAAAACACCCGGTATGTATACATGTATCAGTTTCCAGATACTCAACTTCAACTGCTGATTTGGGCGCAACGCAACGCAACACTTGGCGCGACATAAACCGTGGTAAATGGCCTTCGAACTCTTGTTGATTTGACGTCCTGGTATTCTTATGTATGTTACGTTAACTACACGTTGCTAAAACGTTCGGACTGGCCGGGATTTGACCCCGCGCCCATAATGTGATGGCCAGGATAGTGGTGGTACGATATCAGCGGAGCGCAAGAGGGGACTAACTCCGTGCTGCGTTGCCACATTGTGCTCGAAAAATGTCATCGTACGACCTTTTGCCACTAACATTTTAGTCTCCAATTTCGCTCATGGTTCTTATGCGCACGTTCTGGCATATCATATATATATATATATATATATATATATATATATAGAGAGAGAGAGAGAGAGAGATAGATAGAGAGAGAGAGAGAGAGAGAGAGAGAGTTCAGTATTTGGAAATCATGGCCGGTGAGTGGAGGGGGGGATCATGATGGCTCGCTGGTCGTTGCGCAATTTTATTTTAAGTACATTGTGCTAGCTTTTATTTGCCATCGTTATTGTTCAGTAACTTAAATTGTAGCCCGTAAGTTATAAATACAGAATGTAAGTAGACTGACAGATAAAACAAAATTATTGGGAAAAAAAACCATGACTCTACTTTGTGCGAAAAAACCATGAAGTGTGCAATAATAACTGAGTAGTATTTAGTTTCCGTAAAAAACAATGGATATTTATCAACTAACAGTAAATTTTACGTACACATAATCCGCTATCGCAGTATGTAGAACTGAGATTGAGTCAAACCAGTTCTTGGTGTTTGTTATTAAAAATCCTGTCCTCCAATCTATTGCTGATTTGCTTATTTTATTGACAAAAATGCGAATTTCATGTTTAACCAAAACCGTCTTAAAGAGATTATTCCGTGTAGTCTATTTTAATGATAATACACCACGTGATTATACGATTCTCTTAACACCAAAACACCGTGAAATAAGTGGTTTAAATTGGCTTAATATCGAAATAATCAACATAAACATCTTTGAAAACAAGCACGCAAGACCGTAAAAACTATGTGAAATTTTCTTTAATGCGAAGTGGATTGAATCGCTTCATTTATAGCTTAAGAATGATGGAATCATTTAAGCATGAAACATGTTTGGCGTCACTGCAAGCAAGGCAGTATTCTGAAACAATTTTCTACACAGTGCAACACCGCCATATAACGACGAACGTTGTATATCAATTTCTGTTTAAGTGGTTGATAACTTAATTCAACCCCGCAGTGACAAGTCAGTCACCAACTGACTAACTCGTGTTCTTTATTTGATAGCAAAACAGTGAATGGAATGACGTCCATTGTCTAGGTTACGTACAAACAGAAGGAAAACAACTTTAGGAAAATACACTTATAAAGAACAATGTACCGTTAAAAACAAAATAACAACTGCAAAATAACGAATAAATTTTCAACACAACGTTTTCAATATTTATATAGACAGGTATCAAGGAGTAAATAAGCACTATGGAAATAGTTATCCAAGCTTAAAAATCTATGAAAATAAAAAATAAAAATAAAAATTACAGAACGAAAATAAGAGATAAAATAGATCTAGACGACCATAAAATGAAATTTTATTTATCCTGATGCTCAGTGTAGAACAAATTCAGGATCGGAACTACACAAAAAGTAAAATAGCAAAAATATACACGAAAAATCGACAACACAATTCTGAACAAAAACAAAGGGCGAGTACAGGGAACAAAGAGTTGCGATCCTCTCAAATGGGCATAAAACCAAATGATAACCAACAGCACAAAACAAAGTAAAAACGAAAAAGAATAGAAGTAGCTAACAACGATTTAGAGACAACAGAAATTAAAGAGTAATTAGTCACGTCTTTGATATGAGTCTGTAAAGAGAGGATAATGTGGTTTAATATTTTTTTTTCTATTTTGTAGTGTTTATTTTTGTTAAAGGAGACTTCTATAATTTTATTGTATTTTTTCTCTGTGCTTAATCTTAATCCTTGGGAACAAAAAATGTTCAGTTAAATTCTAAACATAATATCTACTTACGCGTGACTGATAACACTTAAGGCCCCCGTCTACCTTGCGCTTGAAGTACACGTTTTAACACGAAACTATTAAACCAGCGTCCAATGTGCTGAACTACGAACATAATATACACTTAATAAGAGGTATGTTGAGTACTTTCAAGACACCACGGACATTATAAACACCGTTTAATAGTACTACACAGCTAAAAACACCTTTTTAAAAGCACCGTATCTTAAAATATATGCGTCAGATACATACAAGAGTACTCAAGGTCCCTGCTTTGAACTTCTTCCCACAGACTTTCCACCAATAAGACGATAGTCACCGCTGAAAGTCCCGCAGCTACAAGCAGCACAGGTGAAGTACTGCTCACCAGTTCAGAGCTTCGCGCTTAGTGGCGATGGCGCGCTTGCTGCGCGTGGCAGATCACCCTTATAGCCCCCGCACTTCTCCGCCTCGAGCGCCGAAAAGCCAGGGTATAATAAGGTGTAGTAAGTGTGTATTCGCACCTGCAGAGTTTCTTGTGAAGGAGAAGGAGCCTGGGAGAGGTCGGTTAGTGTCGGATTGCCGTCTCTTCTTCTCTGCACGCGTCTCCTAGGAGCTGGAGGCACCGGTGGAGGGCCGACGGCCGTGGGAAAGACGCCCAGGAAGCAGACAGGCCGCGGACAACGTGGTCGGCGGGGCCGATCAACGGCAGCCTCATCCGCGTGGGTAATCCGTCGACGAGAAAGGGGGCCACCGTTCCAACAAGTCCCCTCCGTGAACGAGCTCTCCGCGTGGCTTGGTTTACTCGTCATGCCGGCGAGTCCTAGCACGCCGGGGCTGTGACTCCCAAGGTTCGTTCTACTCAGGTTAGGAAACAAAACGAGATTTCTCATTAGAGTGTTTGGCGTAAGGAAAATATCCGCCGCTAGGTGCGCAGTTCTACAAAAGGTAATTTTTTATTAAAATTTTAAGCTACGTGAATAAAAGAAGAGAAAGATATTACTTAGTTACGAAGTTATTTTATATTTAATCTATGATCAATACTATTATCCGGTTTTTTTAAAACGTATAACATAGAGAAAATGTGGTACCTTGTCGACACTAGCGCTTACCTAGTAGCGAAAATTTTCCCTTTGGCAAACATTTTAACATTGATGTTCCCGACCTGTAGGAGAAGTAACCTCGCCGAGATGACCGCCACGATATACCTCTACCAGGATGGCGGCAGGTGTTAGGCGCGTTGCAGAGGTGCTGGGGGTCAGGGGCTACCTTAGCAGGTCTAATGTGCGTCGCCAAAGCAAACCGGCGTGCCCGCGTCGTGTTGGCTTCGGATGCGATTACGCGCCACAAAGCTGCGTTAACGCTCCCGTGCTCGGGCGCAAAGCAAATATGCCAGAGTCTCGGAGGCTGCACGATTTCAACGGATCGTTCGCATTTCGTGCTGTATTGTTTTGATAAATATCCTCTGTGGTTTCTAAATGACCGCAGAATAATTCTGCGACGTATAACACCGCCAGAACACATTTAGTTCGCTAAACCGTACGCCCGTATTTCTTTCATATGACCCGAGTATACGCAGGCAGCATCCGTACTGTGTTATCACTTTGNAAACCGTACGCCCGTATTTCTTTCATATGACCCGAGTATACGCAGGCAGCATCCGTACTGTGTTATCGCTTTGTTAACTGGAAACTGGTCCATACGACGGCACTCGCTGTTTCCGAAACACGTTGCCGGGCAACCTCTTCGTACAACTGCAGATACGTATCGATTAGCGGCAACGCACAATAAAGTAGGCGTGTAATGTCCGCAATGAGATTTAGAATATTCTTTCGTGTAGCACGAAGACAACAAATGCAGCACGAAATACGTTAGCGAGACGTGTTAGGTTTGAATTATGTTTCGTAATAGAAACGCGCATACGTACAAAATNTATACGCAGGCAGCATCCGTACTGTGTTATCACTTTGTTAACTGGAAACTGGTCCATACGACGGCACTCGCTGTTTCCGAAACACGTTGCCGGGCAACCTCTTCGTACAACTTCAGATACGTATCGATTAGCGGCAACGCACAATAAAGTAGGCGTGTAATGTCCGCAATGAGATTTAGAATATTCTTTCGTGTAGCACGAAGACAACAAATGCAGCACGAAATACGTTAGAGAGACGTGTTAGGTTTGAATTATGTTTCGTAATAGAAACGCGCATACGTACAAAATATGGAACCATTTTTTTTTTGTCCTAGTGCAGTGTGTCGTAGAATATGGTCTTCACATTTTGAGACCTAAATTCATTAATGAAAACTGATGTTGAATTTTTTAAAATAAAAACGTGGGAGGGGAAAAATATGCAGTGGTATTTTAAGGTTTGCTTAGATTCGTTTGCCAAAAGGGTATTTTAATTCTTCGTGCTTCACGAAAACGGGTAGGGCTATAACGATAAAGGAAATTATCTAGGATAGTGAATGAAAATGAATTTAAATAACTTCTAAAATAACGGTATTATTTTGTGTGTGGCATGAACTCGAGGTTGTCCTATTGCGAAATAAGGAAGAAACATCTGCACATCATTTCACATCTGAATATCACGTAATTTTATTCGCAAAAATCTAAATGGCACATAAACAAAATAACTGTAGGCAAGTACAGAGATTGCAAGCCGTGAAATATACATTTTTAGTGTGTCTATCAGCGTTATCATATGAAAAATTAGCTTAAGCTATTTGCGTGAATTGAATGGGTTTAGAATAAATGTAGGGTTCATAAATTAAAAAAAACATATCCAGTATAAGGATATATATTTATTCTTATAAATATTTGTATACATCGTTACTAGCTTATTATTCATGAAACCATTTAAAACATAATTTAAGTATATTACACTATCCTGTAGGGAATTGATTCTTGTAGGTCTATGCTCAAATGGATTTTCTAGCAGTAAGCAAAACACATGCCACAAATGTCCTGTAATTTAAACTGGAATTGTATAATGCTGTAAATACTTATATTCTAGGCCTAAATCAGAGTAACGGAGAACTGTATACCTATATACATTACACGAAAGGCGATTATTTTTACTTTGAAATAAATCCGTGTCGTAAGTCAATCCTAAAAAATACGTATTTAAAGTGGTATTGAGGGTCTTTACGAATTGTAATAGTGTTGTAAATTACTGTCTAGGTACTTTGTGCAATCCAAATTTTTCGTCTATTCTAAAGCACACGTTCGCGAACAGTTCACAATTCAATATACTGCATCGTTTACAAAACACACCAACGTTGATATATTTGAAGGGAAATAAAACAACGATGGGAGATATACAGAGAAGGTGGAAAACTTTAAACACCGCAAATGTTTCTAATTTTTGTTGTGGAACGAGATATTTCACGACAAAACGGCAGCCAACCTACGCCTGCCGTCGGAGCAAAACCGCTGAAGTTATCTTTTCCAAGAAGTATGTTGCGACGAAACTAATTTTAGCGTCGGGAGCAAACTAGGGCGTACTCGATCGCTCGCGAAGGACAAAACGCTATCTCTAGAACAAAAGCAAGGAAAATTGCTTCGTGAATCAACCTAGCTTCGGTGGTACAGAATACACCTGATGTGTCTCCGGAATTGTCAGCTTGTGATGTGCTCTTCGCCAAAATCACCTGACGTCAATGCAATCACTAACCGGCCCTCCACACAGATAAAAGTGAATGTTGTCCCGACAGTAGGTATTATTCTCACAAGTAGGCCACAACATATTTTTTTTGTGAGCCCTCAGTAACTATTTAATGTTGCTTTTAATATGCAAGGTTTTGAAGTAGATGTAAGTTACATTCGGTTCTCAATCAATGCTTTAAAATTTAAATATAGTGATTTCATTTCACCAGGTTATCGCTGTCCGCTCACTAATATCCGCCATTTTATAACACAAGCTGATGTTGGTCGGACATTACTTTAATGTCGTAATAACACGAATATGTTGGCCTCCCTGTTATTTTTAGCGTAATACAACATTTGGTTGCGGCAACATTATTTATAGGCTTTGATAACAGCTACCATTCAACAGCATGTTTGCATTATAGTAAAATATTTTTTTGTAAATTGTTTATTCTATTAACTCTGCCACAATATCATTAAGTTTAACTACAAACATAAACTTTTAAAGCTTGGCTTACGTATAATACAGAAATTCTTTGTTTCTGGATTCGTAGCGTACTCGTAAAATGTAAATTCCTTATAATAGTACAATGTCAGTAATTACTATAAATCCGGAGTTATGGCGCGAAAACTAAGAGTTTCTGCGGAAGGGGTGAGGCCGAGAGGTAAGGGTTCCATTGCCCCCCCCCCCCTAGAATAAGAGGCGTGCCAAACCTAATGTTGACAGTGTGCCATTCCACCATTTATACCGGAACAACCTGGCATAATACAGTTTCACAGCGAAAAGGCGGATTTCAAAAGTGCTGGAACGATTTTAACAATTTCATGCCCAGCGTAAACAAATGTCTGTAGTCTAATCACGGTTTCTTCACGTTTTTTAAAAACAAACCTTTGAAAAATTACTCCATGCACGACGTTTATGGTTCTTTCCACGTTATGTCACACGAGCGTGCTATGCCTCTGTTCACGTACCAATATCCTGTTGTAAACTAAACTCGACTTTTATTTGAATTTTATTAATATAGTATATTGTTTCATTTATAATCGATGTGAACAAAAACAGTTAGAAGACAGTTGTTTGCTGATAACTCCTAGTAATAAATAGTTCTTATGCAAAATATTGTTACACTGAGTGCGCACGAATGCGGCGCGCTGTCCCTCTGGTGTAATTTCTAGACTCGGTTAAGCTTTGTTTGCATGAGGCGGAGGAACATCCTGGAAGTAGAAATTGAGTAGGGCTTCAAAGTAATTGGAAGTAACATTGCCTGGACTGTATATATGTTACAGTGAAAGATGATGTTTGACAGGCGCTGTGCACCACGACGCCCAGTGACGGGTAACATTCCACGAGAGTAACTGGATCGCTACACGAGTCATACGAGTTGTCTCACATTTGTGCTCGTAATTTTAATAGTGTTTCATCTGCTTGTTGTAAACAGTCCGGAGCATATTTATATTTTATCAATAAGTTCCTGCCTTTTACAAAAGTATTCATCAACTAGTATATTGCGAATTTTCTACAATCAAACATTTCCAGTAATACCTCTGAAACTGAAATTATGACACCAAAACGAAGAATTTCTGCGAAATATGTGAAGCCGAGTTGTTCACGGTAAAGTGAGTACTTTTGAGGCCCTAGTTTTTTTTCCTGTCAGCCATTTTTTTATCCTTGCACCACTTTAAAAAAAATATATTGCCATGTGCGCAATAACCACACTCTATATATTTCACCGGACTCGAAAGTTAACCTCTGAGTCTACAATAAAATATATTCATCGACTATTATTCCAAATGTGGGGGCTTCAAAGAGTGCTAACTTTACCGCGAATAGTCTATAGAGAAAATAGCCCAGTAGTAATTTTTTTGTTGCGACGATAGACTTTTTTTTTCTGCGCAGTATCGAAAAGCGGGTCAGTTGCTGAATGTTTTTTTCTTTTGCCGCTACTGTTTCGGTTATTCTCCGGTGGGCGTGCGAGCCATGCGTGGTTACGAGCGACCTAGTTCGCGGTTATCTGCGGATCCTTCCTNAATCGCGCCCGACGATGCCGCTGAACAGAGGGTTTTCTCACGGATCTCCCGTTTCCCCCCACCCTTGCATTCCGCCGCTACTCCAGTCTCAACTCCCCCGAAGTAAAGAGCCGCACAAATCTCTCCAGTACACTATTTACTTAGTAATTTTACGATTTCGTAGTGTAAAATGCAGGGGCTGCCGGCAGTTACTTGTTCACCACATCGACAGGGTAGCCGGAAAATATATTTTAAAAATAAATAGGTTGATTTTATACAATTCTGAAACCGGGATTTTATTCTTTTCAAAATATAAGCGCAGCATTGATATTTTACACTACGTAAACTAACATAGCACATTATAATCTTTTTTGTTATAGGGCATATGACGGAATTGTTTAAAATCAGTCAGTTAGGCCGATATTAAAATTATGTATTCGTTTTTTTACAAATATTTATAAAAGCTTGGTTTTACAAACATTTTACAGTATATTTTATAAAAATTTCTGATATAGAGTTATTACAAATGAACGTGATGAGCTCGCACATCAACTTCAACGCGAATCGACCTTAAAACGATATATAAGCTGTTAATGGTAAAGTAAGCACTGTTGAAAAAAACCTTACAAAATATCACTGCGCATAAGTACACACTGGCATATATGCTCCTAGTTTAGTCGGTAGTGAAGTAATGAAAATAGTTCTTAACACTAGACGTTGTACTGTGAGGGCAAGGTTTACATTCATGGCCACCGAAGATAGTATTTTCACTTTTTTACATATCAGAGTATAAACTTTCATATTCGTAACAAATTTGCATTCCTCACGTTCCACGCTTTCACTTGGATGGCGTATGAACAAAGTGCTCAGGCCTGCAGCAATGTTACTTCTGCATACGGCGTACGGAATGGAAAGTAGATCCTAGGCGGAGCTTTCAAAANTGTTACTTCTGCATACGGCGTACGGAATGGAAAGTAGATCCTAGGCGGAGCTTTCAAAAGTGCTCGTTTAACCATAAACAGCATATAGTTGTGAGAGCGATTGAATCCCTGGTAAACAACGTTAATCTCGTCAATGTCACGTGCGGTTGTAAGGAAGTGTTGCGATGGCGATGGAACTTCTTCTGCGGCGACAGAGGAGCCGGGAGTGATGCAGTGATCACAGCAAAGTCTCTGATGTATTCCCGGAACCAGTTTGTGATTTCGAAAAATTTCTTAAAGCTCTTTACTTGCGCGTGGTATTCAGCACTCGTCAATCAAACTTTAGATGTTGATCGTTCGGTTTGTTTCCATCTGTGCTGATTACATGCCCCGAAAATCAATACTCGTATTGCCGAGGTGTCACGTTGATGTTTAACAAACGTGTCCATTGGTGGCGAGTCTTTCCAGCACTAGTGACAAATGGTGTAGGTGTTGAGAATTTCAAGCGCAGACTATATGGTTTCAACACAGCAACCTGTTCAGGAAAGAGACGGCATTGTCGCTACACTCAAAACACCGTTAACAAGTATCGCAAACAGAGGACTACTTACAACGATTCTTTCTAAATTTTGACATTTTTCAACGCACACATTGATGTTTCAATAACGAAAATAATTAATTGCCAGCCAAATATCGACTTTTATTATTGTCCTGAAGAAAGACCCGCACATTAACACTCCGCAGTTTTCTTTTTAATTAGAATAGACACGACTTACAAGGAGACGTACATGACGCCCAGGGAAGCTTCTAGAGCGTACTGGCGACCAAGCCTGCAGCCGTGGAGTTTACACGGGCTAACAATGTTGAAGAAAGAACTTTTCAATTCATCAGTTTTAAAGATAACCGTTTCAAACAAAAATATATTCTACGTAAAATTACTTTTAAAAAAACAGCTACGTTAAGTTTAAAATTTTTTTCCCCTACGATTTTTTACATTAGAATTTACGTTTGTCAAAAAAGTGATTGATTTTTTTTTATGCTGTTAACGTGGCAGTATTCTCTGGGAAAGTTGCGTTCATTAATTTTTTTATCTCGAAACAATTACCTTTGAAATAGATTCATTTAGAAGGAATTTCTTTATCATTGATTACCCATTCGAATTCCGAGACTCCAAGCTAGGTAGGAAGCGCCCTAAAGGGTTGGTTCACGATCAATTTCGTATACGTAAGAGATGTCTGCATAGAGTGTTTACAAAAATGCGTGGTTCATAGTGAAAGTACTAGTCTTATGTTCAGGAAATCAACCACATGCCACTAGAAATTAACTCGATTTTAGTAAAACAGTGATTTATTAGCACATATAATAATTCAGAAGTGTTATTTGAAGTAGTTAAAGAAAAGAAAACTGTTAGTTTTATTTCAGAAACTACATATTCAACACGAATACAGTAAAATTATTCTCCTTCTTCTTTCTTCCTTTAATTCTATTGGCTGAATGCCTTACGTACACAACACGAAATAAAACATCGTTATTTCCTACACGTCCAGGATGTTCCTACGTGACAAGTACACGATGACCATGGACCATTCAATAAGAATGCTTTCTTTTGTTTCGATAGGTGCACGTTCCCCATTGCAAACTGGCGTTTAGAAGCAGCAGTTGTGTGGCGTTGGCAGCATTGCCGAGGGGCAGCGGACTGTACCGGATTCCTGTCTTGGTCTAGGAGTGACTTCCCTCCCCGCACTCTGGCGGGCATCAGGACGAGACTGCATCTCCCCCCACTCGTGCCTGTGTGCAGGGTCGACGAGCATCCTCTCCGGGCTCGGGGAACCACGCCGTATACTCACCCAGAGGTCACCTCCACTCTCACGCCGCGTGTCGTCTCCTTGCTATTGGTAGATCTCATTCGAGGTGCTGTCGCCGGTGAATCCACAAGCAGCAACAATCAGTAGGCCGACGTGCACAATCCTACTTGTACACGAGCAGCCCGCAAACTGTTTCCGTGATCAACCAACTTCCGTAATGCAACCGCAGATGCACGCGTGAACTACAGCGAGTGAAGAGATCTGCGCGGCTCCCAACAGCGAGGTATTGAGAGCCGATGAGGGTGATTGAGGTGAGCATGGAGCAGCGCCGGAATGAAGGGGCGGGGGGAAACGGGAAACCCCCGACCAGCGGCATCTTCCGGCACGATTTTCACATACGAAAATCCGGGAGTGGCCCGGCTGGGGATTGAACCCGATTCGCCTTGGTGGGAGGCGATCAGGCTAACCGCTCAGCCACCGCGGCCCAGCATAAACTAAAGATGAGGTTGACCGCTTATTCTTCTTCTGCGCATGTACCCAACATTTACCAATCCCAAAGGAACACAACTGTCAAAGTCGCATGGTCAAAAGTGATGAACGTGTTTGTTTATATCTTAATTTTCAAAAGACAAAGACGTTTGCATGAATAATATACTTTCGCCGATTTGAATTTAATATGATTGCATTCCAAATTGGTTGGAGGTATTATATGAGTAGCACATTAAATTGGTCACAACATGTTGCTAATATTAGCACAATGTTCTGACTGCTATCCACATTACTAAGCGCCTTAAAAACCATCTCGCCGATCATATTTGAAATGTCTTGTTCAGGTGCTAATTATTCCATTCTTTGACTACTGTGAAGTAGTTTACGGCGATCTTACACACGTACAATCTACTAGACTACAGGAATTACAAAATCTAATATATGTATTCGTTTAATTTTTAACTTAAAAGCTCATGACCATGTTTCACCGTACTACAGTAAACTACCCCGTGGCTACGACTTGGCAGAAGGTGTAAATTACAAAGCCTGCTTCTTATAAGAAAAGTGCTCCGTTGCAAAACTCCAAACTATTTAGCTGAAAAATTTTAATTTCTAAAATCCCGTCACGACATCGATACTCGTTATGTTAATAAGTATCTCTCTTTAATTTATATAAATAGTTAAAATATAATTTAAGAATACTTTAACTTCTACTTAGTGGCATTTAAATTTATCGTAACTTAGTTTGTCATCGTTAGCTTCATAACTTAGTGATCTCTCTGTCGTTGTGCGCTGTTCTTGTTTTATTGTAGTCTGTGTCTTATCTTTTGTTTATTTTATTTTTCATTCTATCAGGGGTTAAGTGTAAGACAACGTGGTTATGCCTTAACTTCGCCACTTGTACAAAATAATTCGTCAATAAATAAGTAAATGTACAAATATCTAAAAACCCTTATTTGCTAAACAGTGTTCTCACCTCAAATTCAATCCACGCCGATTTTGCTATCTCCCTGATTCGTAAACGTTATCTTTATTAGTATTTCTCTATTGGCAAGTTTGTCTGAAAAACGCGGAATCGAACTCACAACCTTTGAGTTCCAGTCCAGAAATATACAAACCACTCTACCTCGTACACACGTAGAACTTTTCAGGATGTAAATCTGAATTCTTTTCACGCATAAATGTTGCGTTATTAACCTTGCCGTATACACAATTTACGTTGATATCACAAGTCAAAGCTGAGATTTACGTGTTTTGTTTAAAAAAAAAATACTAGTATTTAGGTTTTGGGTTAATTTTAGGTGGTATTTAGAATGCAGAAAAAAAAATTTGTCCTCTTACTATTAATGCCACATACTTAATTTTTTTTCACATATGCGTGAAATAAAAAATTGAAGTGAATTCACGGAGCCTTATCGCGACACGCGGCGCGTGTTATGTGGCAACCCGTTTGTAATTCTGCGTGCTCTTTTCCTGTTACCGGCAATGTCCTTGAAATACTGTGCTTCCCACGCTTGAGGGGGGAGGGAGAGGAAAATGACGCGGAATGGCCGTATGCAACATACTGCTATCTGTTGAGACTTGCACAGGTATATTAAATTTGCACTAAGTATTATTTTTTGTATCTTTAAACGCAATTATTAACATCAATAAATTAAAAAAATATTATAAACTTTTGAAAATATAATTTTGATCAGTAAAGACTTTAATTTCATTATTCGGAGTAGTTGGCATACTTCAGATATTAAACGTCCTTAAGTGTAGTTTTTATTGTTTCGAATTATTTTTTTTAATGTTGACGAATGATGTAATGAATACGAAAACGTCACGTATTTGTTTCCTTGCAGTTGTTAACATGCCATCACCGACAAGCACTGCGTACTAAGGGTGGATGGCTATTATTATAATGTCAGGTGTTGGCCGGCCCTGGGCACGCACGCACGCACACACCTCCACGGCCGCTGGCACACTCGCCGGCGTGACGGAATGATCGCTCTGGNCGTTGATGTTTAACAAACGTGTCCATTGGTGGCGAGTCTTTCCAGCACTAGTGACAAATGGTGTAGGTGTTGAGAACTTCAAGCGCAGACTATATGGTTTCAACACAGCAACCTGTTCAGGAAAGAGACGGCATTGTCGCTACAGTCAAAACACCGTTAACAAGCATCGCAAACAGAGGACTACTTACAACGATTCTTTCTAAATTTTGACATTTTTCAACGCACACATTGATGTTTCAATNATCGCAAACAGAGGACTACTTACAACGATTCTTTCTAAATTTTGACATTTTTCAACGCACACATTGATGTTTCAATAACGAAAATAATTAATTGCCAGCCAAATATCGACTTTTATTATTGTCCTGAAGAAAGACCCGCACATTAACACTCCGCAGTTTTCTTTTTAATTAGAATAGACACGACTTACAAGGAGACGTACATGACGCCCAGGGAAGCTTCTAGAGCGTACTGGCGACCAAGCCTGCAGCCGTGGAGTTTACACGGGCTAACAATGTTGAAGAAAGAACTTTTCAATTCATCAGTTTTAAAGATAACCGTTTCAAACAAAAAGATATTCTACGTAAAATTACTTTTAAAAAAACAGCTACGTTAAGTTTAAAATTTTTTTCCCCTACGATTTTTTACATTAGAATTTACGTTTGTCAAAAAAGTGATTGATTTTTTTTTATGCTGTTAACGTGGCAGTATTCTCTGGGAAAGTTGCGTTCATTAATTTTTTTATCTCGAAACAATTACCTTTGAAATAGATTCATTTAGAAGGAATTTCTTTATCATTGATTACCCATTCGAATTCCGAGACTCCAAGCTAGGTAGGAAGCGCCCTAAAGGGTTGGTTCACGATCAATTTCGTATACGTAAGAGATGTCTGCATAGAGTGTTTACAAAAATGCGTGGTTCATAGTGAAAGTACTAGTCTTATGTTCAGGAAATCAACCACATGCCACTAGAAATTAACTCGATTTTAGTAAAACAGTGATTTATTAGCACATATAATAATTCAGAAGTGTTATTTGAAGTAGTTAAAGAAAAGAAAACTGTTAGTTTTATTTCAGAAACTACATATTCAACACGAATACAGTAAAATTATTCTCNGTAGTTAAAGAAAAGAAAACTGTTAGTTTTATTTCAGAAACTACATATTCAACACGAATACAGTAAAATTATTCTCCTTCTTCTTTCTTCCTTTAATTCTATTGGCTGAATGCCTTACGTACACAACACGAAATAAAACATCGTTATTTCCTACACGTCCAGGATGTTCCTACGTGACAAGTACACGATGACCATGGACCATTCAATAAGAATGCTTTCTNTATTTCCTACACGTCCAGGATGTTCCTACGTGACAAGTACACGATGACCATGGACCATTCAATAAGAATGCTTTCTTTTGTTTCGATAGGTGCACGTTCCCCATTGCAAACTGGCGTTTAGAAGCAGCAGTTGTGTGGCGTTGGCAGCATTGCCGAGGGGCAGCGGACTGTACCGGATTCCTGTCTTGGTCTAGGAGTGACTTCCCTCCCCGCACTCTGGCGGGCATCAGGACGAGACTGCATCTCCCCCCACTCGTGCCTGTGTGCANTTCCCTCCCCGCACTCTGGCGGGCATCAGGACGAGACTGCATCTCCCCCCACTCGTGCCTGTGTGCAGGGTCGACGAGCATCCTCTCCGGGCTCGGGGAACCACGCCGTATACTCACCCAGAGGTCACCTCCACTCTCACGCCGCGTGTCGTCTCCTTGCTATTGGTAGATCTCATTCGAGGTGCTGTCGCCGGTGAATCCACAAGCAGCAACAATCAGTAGGCCGACGTGCACAATCCTACTTGTACACGAGCAGCCCGCAAACTGTTTCCGTGATCAACCAACTTCCGTAATGCAACCGCAGATGCACGCGTGAACTACAGCGAGTGAAGAGATCTGCGTGGCTCCCAACAGCGAGGTATTGAGAGCCGATGAGGGTGATTGAGGTGAGCATGGAGCAGCGCCGGAATGAAGGGGCGGGGGGAAACGGGAAACCCCCGACCAGCGGCATCTTCCGGCACGATTTTCACATACGAAAATCCGGGAGTGGCCCGGCTGGGGATTGAACCCGATTCGCCTTGGTGGGAGGCGATCAGGCTAACCGCTCAGCCACCGCGGCCCAGCATAAACTAAAGATGAGGTTGACCGCTTATTCTTCTTCTGCGCATGTACCCAACATTTACCAATCCCAAAGGAACACAACTGTCAAAGTCGCATGGTCAAAAGTGATGAACGTGTTTGTTTATATCTTAATTTTCAAAAGACAAAGACGTTTGCATGAATAATATACTTTCGCCGATTTGAATTTAATATGATTGCATTCCAAATTGGTTGGAGGTATTATATGAGTAGCACATTAAATTGGTCACAACATGTTGCTAATATTAGCACAATGTTCTGACTGCTATCCACATTACTAAGCGCCTTAAAAACCATCTCGCCGATCATATTTGAAATGTCTTGTTCAGGTGCTAATTATTCCATTCTTTGACTACTGTGANCTTAAAAACCATCTCGCCGATCATATTTGAAATGTCTTGTTCAGGTGCTAATTATTCCATTCTTTGACTACTGTGACGTAGTTTACGGCGATCTTACACACGTACAATCTACTAGACTACAGGAATTACAAAATCTAATATATGTATTCGTTTAATTTTTAACTTAAAAGCTCATGACCGTGTTTCACCGTACTACAGTAAACTACCCCGTGGCTACGACTTGGCAGAAGGTGTAAATTACAAAGTCTGCTTCTTATAAGAAAAGTGCTCCATTGCAAAACTCCAAACTATTTAGCTGAAAAATTTTAATTTCTAAAATCCCGTCACGACATCGATACTCGTTATGTTAATAAGTATCTCTCTTTAATTTATATAAATAGTTAAAATATAATTTAAGAATACTTTAACTTCTACTTAGTGGCATTTAAATTCATCGTAACTTAGTTTGTCATCGTTAGCTTCATAACTTAGTGATCTCTCTGTCCTTGTGCGCTGTTCTTGTTTTATTGTAGTCTGTGTCTTATCTTTTGTTTATTTTATTTTATTTTTCATTCTATCAGGGGTTAAGTGTAAGACAACGTGGTTATGCCTTAACTTCGCCACTTGTACAAAATAATTCGTCAATAAATAAGTAAATGTACAAATATCTAAAAACCCTTATTTGCTAAACAGTGTTCTCACCTCAAATTCAATCCACGCCGATTTTGCTATCTCCCTGATTCGTAAACGTTATCTTTATTAGTATTTCTCTATTGGCAAGTTTGTCTGAAAAAACGCGGAATCGAACTCACAACCTTTGAGTTCCAGTCCAGAAATATACAAACCACTCTACCTCGTACACACGTAGAACTTTTCAGGATGTAAATCTGAATTCTTTTCACGCATAAATTTTGCGTTATTAACCTTGCCGTATACACAATTTACGTTGATATCACAAGTCAAAGCTAAGATTTACGTGTTTTGTTAAAAAAAAAAAATACTAGTATTTAGGTTTTGGGTTAATTTTAGGTGGTATTTAGAATGTAGAAAAAAAAAATTTGTCCTCTTACTATTAATGCCACATACTTAATTTTTTTTCACATATGCGTGAAATAAAAAATTGAAGTGAATTCACGGAGCCTTATCGCGACACGCGGCGCGTGTTATGTGGCAACCCGTTTGTAATTCTGCGTGCTCTTTTCCTGTTACCGGCAATGTCCTTGAAATACTGTGCTTCCCACGCTTGAGGGGGGAGGGAGAGGAAAATGACGCGGAATGGCCGTATGCAACA
>NQII01002092.1:316712-334303 GCA_002778355.1 Clitarchus hookeri | reverse complement strand
CTCCTCCGCAAGCTGTTGCCAGCTCCTCGTGTTGAGTTGAGTCTGCCTGGCGCTGCAACGTGTCAGAGATGCCACTAGACTTGTCCCCACTAAACCATATGTACGAAAAGAAAAAACACTTCAGACTAGGTACGTCATTCATATTATAAAAGGGCATTTCCGAGCACTCCAGTATAGTAGCTAAAAACGACTTTTTCAACACTATAGTATCTTCTAATATACTGGTCGAAAACATGCGAAACTATTATAGACACCTGCACCGACTCTTGCTCCAGGCTTTCGTTGATGACGTCACTGGAGCCGCCTCTCTTGAAGATGCTCTGCTCTTGCAGGAGCTGAAGGTTGGCAGATTGATTTCAGGCAAAAGCACATTTAATGGTGACACAATGGTGGTCTTCTGTGGTTGCTCGACTTCAGTGGCAAGAAAGACAATGATACAGACTTCCTCTCGTATATAAAACAAGGGTAGACAGAGAAGAATGATACTGAAANAGTGGCAAGAAAGACAATGATACAGACTTCCTCTCGTATATAAAACAAGGGTAGACAGAGAAGAATGATACTGAAACAAGATATCTTTACTGAAATCCTGGGATGGTGGATCTAGCTGCTTGAGCAATTTATCGTTTCCTCAGTCCTATTTACTTCGTTCAGATAAGCTCTCGCCTTGTGATAATTCGCTGCAACGGCTTCATCATTTGTAAGCTTGTGAGCACGTTCTTTTATTTGTTTTAACCTGTCCTCTTGAATTAGTTTAAATAAAAATGCCTTGAAACTCCTGATTATGTGCAATGCAACGAAACAAGTGCTAAATTTGAACGATCTGTTGTGCTGGCCAGGCTACTGAAATTAACGTACTGAGAGAACAACAAACACGAGAAACACACGAAACGAAATAAGTAAGTAAACTCAAAATGAGTATCGTATTGTGAGTAATGGATAGTGATCACGCAATGATGGCGCCAAAATGACATCACATAACCTCAATAGGAGAAAAAACTCACCAAAGAAATATTGCGACTTCCACAACACNATTGTGAGTAATGGATAGTGATCACGCAATGATGGCGCCAAAATGACATCACATAACCTCAATAGGAGAAAAAACTCGCCAAAGAAATATTGCGACTTCCACAACACAAAAAAAAAAGAAAGAAAAGACACATCCAGACATGGCGAGATGTACTTCACTAAACGAGATGAGAAATACAAGGATGGCGGCCATCATGGCATCGGCGTTGAAAATTATAAACATGATCACATCACACAAGCAACCGTTCGATTCGCACTAAATCTTCTGCCATGTAAAGACGTTCATCTGGCCCGGAGGACCAAAAAATGTTTGGTAGAGACATGAAATGAGTTCGTTATCGGAGGACCAGGGTATTATCCCGAGACACGCACATAAAAGCGACTTACCATTATTCGTCCCTTCGCCAGTCCTGAGGCTGTAGACTTGCAACTGTATGGCTTCTCAGCTGCATCCGAAAAGTGCTATTCAGCCGTGATGTACCTTCGCTGTCTGTGCCAGCGAACAAATTACTGTCAGTATAGTGATTGCCAAGACCAAAGTTGCTCCTCTGAAACGCGTCTCTCTACCATGCCTTGAATTGTGCGGTGCCCACCTCTTGCTCAAGGTTTTGTCTCATTGTTGGCGGCTTCTTGGGCAGGCCTATGAAAAATTACCGGTAAATGCATGGTCAGACTCAAGTGTAACACTTGCTTGGATCAAAAGTCCACCCCACTTCCTCAATACCTATGCTGCAAATAGTAACTCAGATTCAAGAATGGACATCTCCAAACCCGATAACGAACTCATTTCATGTCTCTACCAAACAGGTGTTATCATCGCTTTGCATGCGCCGGCCGGCGTACCGTAGCGCTTCATTGATTTTCGCCTCTCTCTGTCTCTGTGTCTCTCTCTCTCTCACACACACACACATACATACACACACGCCACTAGGCCACAGCCTTAAATACGTGTAAATGTTACATAGTTTAAACATTAGTAACACACGTGGGCAGTAGAGGTTTAACTAGGTACGCGGATCGTCCGTACAAACCTTATGAATGTTCGCATAACGACTGCGGTATCAGTGACTGTGGGATTCGTCGGGAACACGGGTTCGCACGAGGCAGAAGGGGGGAGGGCGATCGCCTGGTAGGATGGAACCAGTGATTTTGCACCAGCCATGGGCCCCGCACGCTAACATGGCTGAAGGTCACAGGGCAATCAAGCCCCATGGACGAGCGCGCCGGGCTCTGCTCGTAGCTGCCAGCGAAGTGGACAACTCGCATCACATTGACTGCTGTCCTCTTTTTCCTTCTCTCATTTCTCTCTCTGTTATTTCTTTCTCTCTCCTCTCTCTCTTATTTCTGTTTCTGACAGTTCGACGAAAGTAGTGCCAATGTTTACTTTTCGTTTATGTATCCTTTCCCCATCAGCTGGTGCGTTAAGTGGTGGCTGTATATTTATTTTATTAACACGCTGTCAGCTAATCCATTTTCCATTGTAATGCTAAACAAATTTAAAGGTATTTATAGACTCACATCTGTCTAAAAAATGTGTAGGTTTTAATTCATTTTTGTCTTTTGGAACGTTTTTTTGAAATATTTGCTACCTATTTTTTTTATGTATTACAGACAACGAATTCTGTTAACATTTGCGAGACTGTAATTGTAGTTCTCATCACACTTTGGATATTACAGCTAATATGTTAAGACTGGCAATAAATGTAATACGGGAAACTTGCTCGACAACGCACTTTTCATTCGCCAACAAACTACTTACCAACTACTTTTGNCAATAAATGTAATACGGGAAACTTGCTCGACAACGCACTTTTCATTCGCCAACAAACTACTTACCAACTACTTTTGCAAAGCAGTTATTCTGCTATTACTGATACTAAACAGCTTGAGTTAGGAATATGTGGCGTGGAATAACGTAAGAATTCTTCAAAAATACTCACGCGCATCCCATTTTCTTCGTTTTATTAATACAGAATAGTAACAACGCGAAAACTACAAAAATTTGGGTTAGCGGGAGAACTTTTCATGTAATGGACGTTAGCGTAACGAAAACGATTACAGGCCCAATAGAAATTACTAGAAATCAAAATCGCTGTACATGTTTATACAAATGATACTTAAACAATTATACATAGCTCGCGGACAAATAAAACCATTCGCATCTGTTCGTAAATTTGTTATTTTAAGCTAGAAAACTATATTTTGTTTCTGGCTGGTTGTAGTTCGGGATCTGCTTTCAATGTCAGTTTAATTTTTAACACATAAATTACTTCTGTAGCACTAAGTTTAGTTTGTAACACTAATGTCATCTGGTTTGTGAACACGTATAATAAAACGTATTAATTAATCTAGGAACTCTTTCTTATCGCGTATTTTCTGCTTGTTTGATGTGCGTCGGCAGTGGAGTCAGAATAGCCAACGTAATATTAGTTTTCACTCGTTCATGCATCAGCTGATACAGGATTTTGTAAATGTCACGTTGTTTGTTACGCATACGTAAAGTTGCCACTCACTGACTGTCAAAATCTCGCCAACTTATATGAGACAGACAATAGTATAGAAAGCATGCTACTGATAAATCTGTCTTACCGTTAAAGTGGTATTTATTTGAAAAATTAAATGTTGCAAATGTATATTAAAGTTTTATGGCGTATGTGTTTATTTATTATATTTATAGGTTTTTTTTCTTGGTTCGTCACAAACACGTTATGCGCGCGTGCGCACACACACACACTCGGTGAGCTGGTAGTAATATTTTAGAATTAGGCATTGGACTGGGTCATACTGGATTCGCCAAATTAGAGACAACTTTGTAATTTTTAGTGTTTTGAAATTTTGCACTTTCGAGAGACATCGCATAGTTCAGTACTGGTACTATTCCTGGGAAAGTCGGCGGAAATTATTTTCATGAATAATTTCAGATTTATTAACAATATACAAGTCATTAAAATGGCTAGGAATTCACTACCATAAGCTCTACCACACGGATCACATTTTCAGAAACATNTAATATACAAGTCATTAAAATGGCTAGGAATTCACTACCATAAGCTCTACCACACGGATCACATTTTCAGAAACATATCTGAAGTAGTTAAATAAAATCTCGATAAAACAAAAACTATATTAGAAATATAAACATTCAAAAAGTTTAACTAGTGTGTGTGAATGCCCGCAGTTTTTTTCCCCGAAATTTTTTTCTCTAACGTTTGTTGCTTGCGGTTAAGAAAATGTTTCCATGCCGTAGTTGTTCAGGCTGTCTTTAACATTACCTTGCGGCGTGGTCAGGTGGTTGTTAGATTTCATGGTTTTATGTGACGTTGGGAATTTTGGTTTATCGAAGGCGCCTGATAGCAAGCTGTCGGATAACCTATCTGAAAGATAAAGCCCCGATTTACAACTCGGCGGGGAAGTTTATCCCACAGAGAAATAAGTTGCCTTGGCTGGAAGTTTAGAGGCCTTCCTGTAGTCTATTCGCGGTTTCTTCACTTTTTTTAAATCAAACCTTTGAAAAATCACTCCATGTATTACATGTTTGGTTGTTTCCTAAAAATGTCGTAGGCCTATATCACGAACCTTTTTTTACTTCTGTTAACACAACATTATCTGATTTTGATTAAATTGGACGTTTACATATGTTAAATTTATATATCACATTTCATTTATTATTGACATGAATTGAAACCGGGATAAAACAGGTGTGTTGGTAATGCCCAGTATGAAACGGTTCTCATGCTAAATATTATGAAACTGAGTGCGCACGAATGCGGTGCGTGTTCCCATTGGTGTAATTTCACAGACTTAGCTAAGTTATGTTTATATGTGGAGTAGTAGAACTTTAGCAGGGCTTCAGAAAAGTTTGAAGTGGCGGCGATTGGATTATAGTTGCCACGAGTCCCATTGTAAGCTCTTGTGTCTATTATAATTTTAAAAATGATGTGGAATATTTCAATCTGTTTGTCAGGACAGAAATGAAAGTAGGTATTTTGTTGCCCATTCGTAAATTTTGTTATTGTAACGCAGATGTTGAAAAGTTTGTCAGCAAAAGTCGCTGTAAGTAGTCCTCTGTTAACAATATAGTGACTCACATTAATATTCGGCCACCGATGATTATCGCAGTTGTATGGCCTTATGTTACATTAGAAATGAATATAAACATAAAACATATAGCACAATCATTCTTGTGTGCTTTAAATTAAATGCACTANATGTTACATTAGAAATGAATATAAACATAAAACATATAGCACAATCATTCTTGTGTGCTTTAAATTAAATGCACTAGTAGCCAACAACTGAAATGAGCAGTGCAAGTGAATGAAACACAGTATTTTGTCATCGCGTGCTGCATAAGTACGCCACTTTAATACTCGGCCAGTTGTGGTGGACGCGTGGCACAGACACGATGCACATTGCGTTCGTACCTCGTGTCATTCCCTGCAGGCTCTCTGCGCTGAGAGGTTGTATTGGGCAGCTCTGTTGGCTGCGTCAGTTAGGCAAATGGGACGCAGGGGCAAGAATACTACGTTTTAACAGCGGCAGCTGGTCATTTTTCATCATGCAAAGAAGAAATCTCGACGAGAAATTGCGGACCCCTTGNCATGCAAAGAAGAAATCTCGACGAGAAATTGCGGACCCCTTGAATCTGCCGAGGTCCACTGTCTGAGACATCATAAGAAGGTTAAAGAAGGAAGGCAGAATAGATTCTGTACCTCAAAAAGGACAGCCAAAGAAACTAAGTGAGAGAAAAGAACTTCTAGTAATCAGGAAAATAAAGAAAGATCCGAAAATTAGTACTTGCAAACGTACCACGGAGGTACTCAATGAATGTGAAAGAACGTCCATCCAGAAACCATACGAGTTATCAGAAGAGCAGGATATAATAGCAAGGTACCTAGAAGAAGCCTTTAATTAAGGAGGTGAACAGAAGAAAACGACTTAAGTTCGCAAAAGACCACGCTGACAAAGATGAAAGCTGGTGGAATGATGTTATTTTTGCTGATGAGACGAAATTGAATGTGTTTGGATGGAACAATAAAAAAGGAAGACTATCTCAACATCCTGAAAGCAAACCTACACAAGAGTGCTGATAATCTCGGCATTAGGAACACGTTTAAGTTCTACCAAGATAATGACACAAAACACAAGCCTTACATTGTCAAGAGCTGGCTTTTGTAAAACTGTCCCAAAGTCATTAACACACGTCCTCAATCACCTGACCTGAATCCCATAGAAAATCTATGGGATGAACTCAAAAGAAGACTGCGTACTACAACAATTAGGTCCACAGAAGAATTAGAGAGAAGGCTAAAGGAAGAATGGAGTAATATTGGCTCCGAATGTACCAGGAAAATAATTGCTAATATGCCACAACTCCTGCGAGAAGTAATTAAACTGAATGGCCATGCTACCAGGTACAAAAAAACGGTTTGTTTAGTTTGCAAAGGGCAGTATGTTTGTGTTTGAATGATAATGGCCGAATATTTAAGTGGCGTACTTATGCAGCATGGGATGACAAAATCATATTGTTTATGTTGCATTGCTCATTTCCGTTATTGGCTGCCGCTGCATTTCATTCAAAACACACAAGTATGATTGTGCAGTAATATTTATGTTTATCTGCATTTCTAATGCAACATAAGGCCATGAAACTGTGATAATCATAGGGGGCCGGATATTAATGTGAGCCACTGTACACTATAGTGTAATTGTTAACGATATGCATTATTGTGTAATTTGAGCAGTTGTTTCAGACGATGTATAGTTAGTTTTCATTGCGGCAGAAGGAACTGCTTGCAATGTTCTGATTGCGTGTTTTACACAGATGTGTAAGAGTGTTAAGACTGCGTGCAGTTAGGCTTTTTTCTAAGTCTTTCAGTTTAACTCTCTGCGAGGAATAATGCGCCACGGAGTTTTAATTGTCCAAGACTGGCTTTGCTGCCTAAGTTAGTTACGTTGGCCCTATCNCGAGGAATAATGCGCCACGGAGTTTTAATTGTCCAAGACTGGCTTTGCTGCCTAAGTTAGTTACGTTGGCCCTATCATACAATCGCTGTATTCTAATTTCTCCAGTTCCTTTACACAGCCCTCTATCATTGTGTTAATGCTTGCAGTCGGACACTAACATGCAATGGTGTGCCAGTTAGTGATTTGCAAGCAGCTAACTTAACCCCGCATTGATAACCCAGCCAAGATATTGAAATGTATTTTTTGTGTACAAAGGGCAGCGAGTATATTAAGAAAAACGCATTTGTGCCTAGCAATTCTGGAACTTAGCAGTTAAACAGGGAAGCGTATAGATACGCCTGTGATCCCACGCGTTTAATACGAAACATATCTAATTTGACCAAAACTAGGGACTTTTTGGTCTGTCTGATACAAGACATGCAGCAGTGTCGCGTCGTGATGCAACTCCGAAATGGCACTGCCGTTACTCAAAATACGCACTTTATGAAGGAAGGAAGGAATTTTATAAGTTACGTTGTACTGCAAGCTGCAATAACGTATGTAAAATTGACATGGAAGCAGATCAGCACACGACCCATATAATAGCGAATACTTGATATCGCTGGACAACGTAACATAAAGTTCGTTTTCACACATTTTTGCTTTTTTTTAGTCATGACAGTTGTGTTGTGAGAGTGCAAGATATCATTTTAGAAGTGGGTCACAATGTGCAATATCACTTCTCGCCGTACAACAGTCGTNTGTTGTGAGAGTGCAAGATATCATTTTAGAAGTGGGTCACAATGTGCAATATCACTTCTCGCCGTACAACAGTCGTGTAAACACTTGCGGCGAGCCTGTCTGGCTACGGCAGTGTTGCCAAGTAGTCAGCAGGCGCAGTACCTTTAACCTCCCAAAATCCGACTAATTTAAAGGGTGTTGGCAAGAAAAAAAAAACCAATATAATATGGCAAAAACTTGTTACATTAAGCACCTTAGCCACAGTAGTCTGACAATTTAATCAACATACAAACAGAATACACTTGCAACGTTACAGTGTGTAAAATCACAGCTTAGTTATGAAAATGGCTTTAGTTTGCGCCTGCCGATGTGAGGATTAATTACATGCAGTCTCTTAACTTTGCTACAGAGCCAATTGCGGCACGTAAATGGGAGAAAAGGGTGAGTGAGAATGTCATTTGTCAAGTTTGACCACTATCTGGGAACTCTGACCACGAAACAACAGTTTTTACATTCAGTTTTGCTATCGGTTCCAGTGGTAACCTGCAAGTTTTCAGTGTCGCTGCGCGTCAAGTGTAACAAATGCACTGCGTTCTGAAAAAAATTGTCTGAATCTTATTTGTACTACTTCTCAGTAGTATGATGAATGTAATATACTGTACACTACAGTGACTGAATATTATATCACGGATGGTACAATTAGATAACGGAGTACAACACTGGGCCGCAACATACTCGTTCTTCGTAGTCGGGGCAAGCATGCCTCTATGCTCCGACAACTGCATCCTGTTAGTGCGATGCGGATTTATCTGGTTCACGGTGAATCGAAGCAGATTGTATACTGAACATTGGGGGAGAAATAATATTCGACTCGCCTGCGCGTACTGCTGACGTGCTTACACTGTAAATACGCTGTAAATACACTGTAAATACACACTGTAAATTAGGTACGGCGGCTTCATGTCTTGGCTCCTCATCAAAAACGTTAATTTTGAAAGTGGTCCCAACTGGAATTCGTTAAACTGCCTTGGCAGCTTGTATTACTCCGCCACTCTGCGCACTTGCAAGGCAGTGGTTGTCGCCGGTATGTATCATGACCTATCGGCTGTCAAAGTCACGTTTCATTCGTTTTCGTGTTGCGAAAATAATTTTGGCGTGTGTATGATGTAGCCGATTACTTAAGATAACCGTAAAATGTACTAATAATCACTCTCATCTGTCCACACTAAAGGCTTTCCTCTCAAATTTTCCGACACGTGGACAGTACAGCCGGACCTACCGCGTCCACCATGTTCCACAACATTTGTCACTTTACACCCCAAAACAAAACAAACAAAAATAGTTCCATGCTTCAAGTGATTTAAATTACTAAAATTTACCTTACAAATTGCAAAATATCGCCGAAACTATTTTCTGTCGCAATCAGATTGTGAATCGACCAGCCAGTGTTTTTTTTATCTCTGCCGCTTTCTTGAAGCGAATGAATTAACAAAGCATAATCGTGGAATATTTGTTTCTAGCAGATTGATCTCATTTGTCTACCCAACGGACGGTAGTCAAGTCGTGTATGGCTTACTTGACGATGGTAATTTTTACACGAGGCACGAAGTTACGTAAAAGCAGGAGGTTACGTACGAGGCTGAAAGAAGGAATAAAGCAGAACTGCAATATGGGCTTCCCCCATAATTGACTCATTTCCCTGCCTAATAAATTTACCGATTCTCGTTTCGTGCACAAGATGTCCTGCCGGAATAAAAATTCGTACTAACTGCTCGTGATAATCAGAAGTCAGTGCTCTGTAAGAGATTGATGTTCAGAAGAGATGGATCAGCGAGTGTCAACGCCTGTTTATTATTGGGAATCTTTGTATGCGACAGATTTTCCAGCAAATGTGCTTATGAAGTTATTAACTTTCAGTGGGAATATCAACCCTGAATTTCCCTGGCTTTGCTCCGTAATACCCGACCGTTGGGTTAGAAAGGAGCAGAAAAGTGGGGAGTATAAGGGTGACAACGGCGTGTTCATCAAACGCACCATCGCCTCTGCGCGAGGACCTGGTGGAAGAAAGGCTCAAGGATAGTAAGGCGGTGCCCCAGGTAATATTATCAGCCGATAATGCGTAGCGAATTCCAGTGCATTTAGTTGTACACTTTGCGCATGTATGCAGATGACTAGTTTTCCGGTCGAGCTGCCTGAACATCTGATGTCGAAAAGTTTTGATAAATCTTCACTTGCGACCTCAAGATTCATTTACCTGCCGTCCTGAACCGCTAGAAAGAGGCAAACTATCCGATTTAAAAAAAATAAAAGGCCTATTCCACAAACTTGGCAACGCAGCTGAGTGATGAGGTAGTGCTTGCCAGTCATTTGACCGTCTGTCCGAACGTCGCTGGGAAACATTCCAAACGATTCGACCTCGATTATGCTAATTACCCGCCTGTGGCGCGGATCCTACGCCAGTTTTTTTAACGAGATTCATTGTTTCAACCCTGAAACTACGACGCGTCGTCCTGCTAGGCCGCGCTTAGTGAGGGATTGACGGTCACTCAGGCTGCGTGCCGAGGCTGCTCCGCGCAAGTCACTCACTCACTCACTCGCTCACTCACAGTCCGAATAATGTCTCGAATGTGTGCGATATGTTGATAGTACCATTCCGTCATCGACTGGAATGTGTTCGTTTTCGTAGGTAAGCCTGTTTGGGGCACTCTCCCATAGTTTCGTCAGAACTCATTTTTCAAACACCGTGCGACGCAGTTCAAAAGCCAGGTTGGCGGGAGCCTTAACGTGTCGTCAACAGCGAGGTCAATACAGACAAAGTTGCTCGGGGAAGAAATCGACCATGGTCTTTATAGTCGCTTTGCGGTTTCTCCAAACGTTTTGAATCCAGCCTTTGAAAAATTACCCCATGTGTGACCTAGTTAGTTATTTCTTAAATATACGATGTGTCACAAGCGTTTTATACTTCTGTTAACATAAAAGGAAGTTATTTTTGGTTAAATTTAACTTTTACTTACTTTTTATCTGTATAACATAGTATTTAATTTATATTTTATATTTAAAAAAACGGTGAGAAAACAGGTGTGTTGGTAATGCCTAGTAAGAAATAGTTCTTATGGAAAATATTATTTCACTGAGTGCGCAAGAATGCGGTGCGTTGTCCCTTTGGTGAACTTTTATCAACTTGGTTAAGCTTTGTTTACACAAGGCGGAGGGATATCCTGGAAGTAGAACTTTAGCAGTGCGTCGGAAAAGTGTGAAGTAACCGTGAATGGACTTAAGTAAAGTACCAGCACAGCATTCGCCTGGAGTGATTCCGGGGAACCGTGGAAAACAGAAACCAGGATGGCTGCTCCGGGAATCGAACCCTTAACCTCCCGGAGGCGAGTTTGAAGGTCAACCACTACATGACGTCGCGGAGTGGTTTACGTTGGAGTTTACAGCGTACTGAAGTCACGTTGGCGAGCCTGGAAGCACCAGTCCCGCGGAATACTTCCAAATAGCGGGTGCATTGCATTATAACGCGATTCAGCAGTTTAGAAGCCGGTGCGGGAAAACGGAGAGAGAGATCCTACAAGACACTTCGTAAACTAGTTAAAAATTTCCGTTAATAATTGAAACTATTTTTTTTTTCGTATAGTTATTTTCGACACCGTACGCTGCGGTGGTAAAAAAAAATATTCGAAAGGAATTGTAAGCGGGGAATTATTTTAAAAAAATGTTCACTGTTATTCAGGAATGTGTGTTTGATGTAAACCATAGCTTTGCAGTTATTGTTTCGAAAGTTTTGAATATGAAGACGCCTGTGAAATAACTATTTTGCAAAAAAAATATATATATGTCAACGAAAATAATGAACACGGCTGTGTTGTAGGTACGCAAGGTCAAACACAGGCGCTTTCCACCTGTCAATAGTGCGTATTTGAATTTGCAGTTTTGTTCGTGTTGGATATCGTGGGGTCTTGTGGTATATTTCTGAGAGACGTTTCTAAAACTCCTTGGGTAAGATCTATACTATTAAAGTTGAATCTGTTTCAAACATACCAGCCAACAGGACTAATTACTAACGTTAACTTCTAGAAAAGCATCACACCCAAATAGAAAACCAATGTTAAATTTAATTACTAAATAATATTTTTAAACCGAGACTTCAGCTCGTGTACTTGCGTCAGAAGAGAGAACCTTGTTTCTAATTTTAAGCGTACGGCGATTTTAATGCAGTCTGTAAACTGCTATTAACCTACCAGCGTAAAGTGAGGAACGTAAAGCGAGTCTCGAAAACAGCAAACATTCCTTCAGCTGTGCTGGTTGACCGTCAAATGAGACGGAGCGCCTGGAAGATAGGCAACCGGCGGTGCAGCCGTGCTAAGCGTTGTGTGGCAGCTAAGGCGTCGTGAGTTTGCAACTGGCGGGCAGGTTTTCGCTCGTGTGCGTCGTCTGGACCCTCGCCTTGTCTTGACAGCAGACACACGTGATCACGTCCTCGGGTAAGTTGGCATTGTTTCCATGAAAAACGTGAGCTCTTTTGTCGATAACCGCAGCTGATTATGAATATACTCGAGCGACACTACCTTAAAGAACAAGTTGCTGGTAGCATACTGTGTGTGTGTGTTATATATCTACTTCCTGTGCAGCATCCCGTTTACAAGATGCTGTGACTGGAATGGTGTTTGTGCAGCTACAAGTGCGGAGGTTATTATTTAAGGGTTGAGTCTAGAGGTGCCCAGTAAGTCGTGAACACTAAATACTAATGCAGTAGTCACCGAGCGAAGTGGCTAAGTGGTAAATCAGTTGGACTTGCATACGGGAGGAACCGGGTTCGATTCCCCTACCCGCCCATTGGGATTGCGGTTTCTCAGGGTTTTCCGAAATCACTCCAGGTGAAAGTTAGGGTGGTTCCTTAAAAGGCTCGACTTCACCCCTTTTGCAGAAATTCGTTTTCGTGTCATAATTTCAGTTTCGGAGGTATTATTGGAAAGGTTTTATTGTATGACATTTACTTTTTTACCAGTTGTTTAATACTTTTGTATCTAATTTTCACTGTGTGTATATTTCCTGCTTGCAGAAAGGCAAGAACTTATTGACAAAACATTAATATGTTCTCGGCTATTTACAAACAGCACACAACCCACAGTTAAAATTCAGCTGAAAAATATTTTAATAAGTCGTAAAATGTAAATTTTCAATAATCGCACATTGCCAGTAATTACTGTGAATCTGAAATTGTGTTGCAGAAACGAAGAATTTCTCAAAATAAGTGGTGAATCCGAGCCTTAAATGCAAGGCCCTGGTCAGATTCCTTCAAATTCCCGAGTCAAATGTTCCCTTTGTAATGCATGGAGCTGCTCAGAGCCTCGCACGTGATGTCCTGGTATCTAGTAGCGGCCTGTGGCGACGCGCCTTTGTAGGTTACACACGCGCGTCGCGTACAATATTTTCTTTTAAATTTGTCTAATTTTTTTTTTTACAGTTGGTTCTATTACATTAAAAATCTCTTTAGAAGTAAAAACGTACCGCTACCTAATGTCAAAACTTGTTAGTTTTTACCTGATATTACGAACGGGGGTGGCGGAAAACATACTTGGTCAGCGGAGCCATGGGTAATATGCCTATCCGAAATAGTTGAAAACAACTGTGGTCATGTGAGTGAAGAGATTTGGGCGGCTCTTAACATACGAGGTCTTGAGAGCCGGTGAGTATGGAGCAGCGCCGGAATGAAAGAGTGGAGGGGAAACGGAAGATCCCGAGAAAGCCCACAGACCAGCGGCATCGTCCAGTCCGAGAGTCGAACCCGGGGTCCGTCAAGGTGGGAGACGAGCAGTCTAACCATCGCGGTGATGTGATTGGCGAGGGGAGTGCGGGGCAGCCTGGGGGAGAATATCAGGGAAGTGATCGTTCTTGCTGTGCGTGAGGCGAGTCGGCAGAACATTGCCGAAGTTACGGATATCAGGAGGGAGGTGGTGGGAGGGAGCCCCCGGGATTGCAAAACAGCGGTCGCCTGTGACGCAAGGTGACCTTGCAGCCGCCATTGTTCGCGAGTGTGTCGACACAGCAGAAGCCCGCGCGACGTTGCATGCGCCCGTCGCGTNAACAGTACTGTCTGATTACGTTCCTTTAACTTCCCTCCCTCCCCGAATGTATGGTTCTCGTCGGCGATGACTAGCACTTTCAAGATGGACTCGCAACCTCCAAGTAGTGTACTTACGTTGATCACTGTATGTGCACGCATCCATTCACAACCTCTTCGTAACGTTGGCTGACATCCAAGAGAAAACATAACTTTACGTACGAAGTGAGATTATTGGCGACATGGTTAAACCAGTAACAAAAGAAAACTGGATTTCGTACATTTATATCTTAATAGGTTTAGTTACAATAACAAGTTTGTTATTAAATCGAGCATTCTGATTGGTTGAGAGTTCAGCAGTCCGTATGTACGTATAAGTTTAAAGTTGAGCTACCCTGCTGCTATTTTCTACGTACGTACGTAAGCTAAGCGTAAATGTGAATTGATGTATGTATTTATGCAGTGTTCTACTTTTTTTTCATACGTGCGTACGCTACGTTGACATTGCGAATCCGCCTCAAAGATAATTCTTCAGGAAGACTTTCCATAATAAGGCTGCTAGTCACCTACAAATGCATTGAGTTATATTTGAACGAAATACTGTTCAACTTGTAGACTATTTCCTCTGAATAAAATTAGTTAAGCCTGTTTTTTTTTTCACAATTGCATGTCATAATTATAATTTTGTAAACATCTTTTTTTTTACGTGGAAATGAACATTTTTGAGGTAACGAGAGATTGAGACTTTGCAGCAGGTATGAATGATTCTTACTAAGGCGAACCGGGTTAGATTCCTGGAGGGGTCGCTACTGGATTTTTGCACGTAGGAATCGAGCCGGACGCTGTTGCTGGTTGGCAGATTTTCTCGGGGATCTCAAATTTCCCCTGCCCGTGCATTCAAGAATTGTTCAAATTCACCTCGCATCGCCCATTTCGATTTTATCAAATTTATCGTCGAATTATAGGCGTTGATCCACGCCGAGGATTTCGTCCACCATGGCGATTTTATTTTAAACTGAGGACGTGGAGAAACTCTGCGTTTGTAGGTGTTAGCGCGATTTCTCGTGGCTTACTGATCTCGGGTTCGATGTACCGCGCGAATTTATACATTTTTTGTTTTCCCCGCGAAATTTAGTCCCATCGTTTCAGGTGCAGGCGCAAAGTGATTTCTTCGTTTTCAGAAATTTATCAGTTCGTAGTTTTGGTCCACGATCGAAACTGCTACTTTTTGGATGCTCTTTACTACGATCGAACGTAAGTGAGCGTTTTTGGACATTCTACGATTTTACATCCATGACCTACGCTCGGTTTCCCATTCACGTAACTGCAACTTGCCAAATTGCAGATTTATTCGCATGACGTTAACCGGAAAGATGTTGACCGCACTCGACGACACGTGTTTTTTTTTCCTGCTTCGTACACGCTGGCTTCGAACCTCAGCATGGGCCCGATCGTGTCCTGTCCCGTGAAATCTCCATCTGCGTTGCGAAACGTTCCGGCCGTCAGGGTGTTCGGATTCCCCTTGCAGTTCGAATGCGATGTCGTGCGGCAGGGATTTCTTAATGATGAACTCCACACCCTTCAGCTCGTCATTCCCGGTGGGAATGGCGATTTCCTTCGCTGCCCTTATAACCGAATACCGGAAACTGGAATTTAAATTTTCCTCTGTTGGATATGGAGTTGTAAGTTTGAAAATCCACTAGCCCCCACAGCTGACCCGCAGCTCAGACGTTTGACCTCTCAGAATGATAGACACCGACATACCGATGAGATCGGTACGGCTCACACGTTTTTTTTATTTCCTGTAAGTTATATTGGGCCATTTCCACTATCTCGAAAACATGCTCTGGAGAGAAATTGAGGAACTGAAAGACGTATACAGATGCGTAACGTTTCTTGAATGCTATTCGTGAGCAGACCTCACTCGGTCACGTTGGACGGTGTTGTAATAAAACGTTATCTGCTGGAGCTGTGCAGACCGTGAGGCGGCCTACCCAGGCGACCTTCCACCTCAACTGTGAGAGTTTCGTAGTGCAGGTCAAGACATGCCTCGCGTAGTAAAACGTTACGAGCGCCGTAAAGAACTGTTAACTGCGTGGCAAGCCTCTTACTAGTTCAAGTTACGAACGCGGTCTCCAGCCTGGTAGGTCGTGCCGAGATGTGGCTCTGGTCCGGAAGATGTTGTGCGACCAGGAACGAACCGACGTGTCGAACGCTTTGGATTCCTGTTGTGAGTTTTACGCCATGAGGACGTGGTGCTTGGCATTCCTACACCGTTCCTAATCTCCTAAAGATAGTCGGGGCCGCGGTGGTTGGGCGGTTAGCCTGCTCGCCTCTCACCAAGGGGTGCAATCCCCGGCCGTGGCACTCCCGGACGTGGGAATCTNCCCCCCCAATCACAGATACTAGCCCTTATGTTCCGGCGCTGCTCCATACACGCCTCGCTTCACCCTCATTGGTCCTTGAGACCTCGATGTCAAGAACCGCACAAACCTCTCCACTCCACTATTACAAACTTTACGCTAGTATGTTACCGTTGACGTTAAACTAAGCAATTCTATAGGCTGTTGTCTGTAAAGTGAGCAGTTCTGAGACCCTAGTTACTTTTTCCCTTCAGCCATTTTTTTAATACTTTAACCATATTTTTAAATAAATATTGCCACGTATGCAATAAACACAGTGAGTATATTCCACCGCGCTCGGAAGTTTACGTCTAAGGTTAAAATATATTTATTGACTATTATTCCAAATGAAATTGCTTTCAAAAGTGCTCACTTTACCGTGAATAGCCTATATTAAAAAGTATGCATTAAACAAATAAAAGAATATCTGATAAGATATTTTATTTGCGGCTTAGTCTGCTAAGTGTGGTGGGCCGCTAAGTGACTAAAGCCTGTTCGCGGTTTCTTAACACTTGTTGAATCAAACTTTTGAAACTTTACCTCAGGTATTATGTTTTTGGTTATCTCTTCAACATGCTACACATCACAAGCCTTTTATACTTGTGTTAATATAAGTGCCTTATGTTGGGTTAAATCCAACTTACTTATATTCTGTCCATAAAATATATATTTCATTTATGATTAACTAGCGAACCGGCCCGGCTTCGCCCGGTAACAATTTTGTTTTTACAGCGATACTTTGAAAGACAAAAATGGTTACTGTGAGTCTTCCTTAAAAGATAAACATATGCTATCGTGGACTTTTCTGTAGACCTTTTTGAGAGCTACAATTGTGTAGTACATTAATTTGATGTATATCTTATGGTTTAGTCAGCGCAAGCCATGTAAGCGCCCTAAAAGCGGTTTTTTTTACGACTTGTTTACAAACGGTTCGACATTTCTCTACGATTCTTACATTAAATATAAATATATTATACACAGAAACCTTCCTCAAGAAATTCTCTAAATGATGTTGAAAACCGCATCAAAATTCATCAAGTAGTTTCGAAGTACTACGTGAACACACAGACTTACGCGGATAAGCGACTTTGTTTTATACTATTTAGATATTAATGAAGTAGGTGTGTTGGTAATGTCTAGTAAGGTATAGTTGTCAGTGCGCACGAATGCGGTGCGTTGTCCTTTGGTGCAAGTAATTTTGCAGACTTGGTTTAAGCTTTGTTTGCACGAGGCGGAGGAATATCCTGGAAGTAGAACTTGAGCAGGCCCTAAGTTAGAAGTATATGAAGGCTTGCAGTGCAGTGCGGTGTAGGTGGAACGGCATGCACACAGGGAAACTCGTAAAAGGAGCGGGCGAGCGAGAGACTGGCGGTGTTGGCGGAAGGCGATGCGATGACGCAGCTCCC
>NQII01002092.1:306186-316533 GCA_002778355.1 Clitarchus hookeri | reverse complement strand
ATACATGGACACAGTTGAAACATTAGAGAAATTAGGTAGATGAAACGGCATAGTGAAATTAAGTAAATTAAAACTTACAGGTGTCCACATCCACCTTCCTTTGTTCTAAAACTAAAAAAATGTTTATACGCGCTGATTTATCAATGAATAAATGTTCTCCACCTCCAATAAATTTCTGCCTATGCCACTGTTACGCACCATAGATTTTGTGTTCGTTCACAATAAATAACTATTGACACACTACATAGGACAACACAGTCGTACGATCAGTAACATTGTGCGAGATCGATTCACAATTCATTACGTGTATGCATTTTTGACTATTGAAATTTTGCGTCGAGTCCGACATCAGTTGGCAGGGTTGGTAAATAATTAAGTTTGAAGTAACAGATTGTGATACCGTGTTGAAAGAGGGCAGAGATTAAAAATATTTGGCATCTTCAATGCTTTTCTTTAATTTTTCCTTTTGCGATCATGAATATGTAGGTAACCTTCAAAAATGTCTGCTTGTGAACTGTCGCCTGTTCTTTCCTCTAAATGCATATCTTGCGGCATTTCTCGGTTTCCGAAGCGTTAAACAGGTCTCGCGCGAGTTTTCAAGTTGCGGAACGCCGTGCGACAGCAGGTGTCCTTGGAAATTGCCGGAGATGACCAAACTGATTAGGAATCTCTCCCAGCTCGCGGGAGAAGGTTGAACACACGACCTTCCAGCATCTGCAGGTCCGCCCTTGGCTATGGGGCGAAGGCGCCGCACGAACGAAACTATAGGGTGATTCAAAAGTCACCGCACATAGGGGTTAACAAAAATATGTCATTCATAGTACACAAGGAAAGTATGTTAGGTTGCCATTACAAAACATGATCAATATGTCCCCTGTTGCGAATGCACATGTCAATGCGTAGTACCCATTCAACTGGCATGTCGTACGTGTGTTGTACCCGTTCAACTGGCATGTCTTACGATGTTTGAACAGGAATCTGAGCACAAGCGTCACAAATGCGGCGCTGAAGGTATCACGTTACCTGAAGCACAGGAACAATCGATATATTGTTTGAATGGTGACTTTGGAGGCACACATTCCTATGTATGGCGACTTTTGAATCATCTCGTATGATCTCTGTCTGTTGCTCCCAAGGATGTGAACCTCTCTGATGTTTAAAAAAAATAGTACGTGTCTTTAAAATTTGTAGTATTTTGTACGGAGTTTTGTTAAGACAACTAAAATTATTTTGCCAGCCATTTCATATTTAATGTGTTGTCTTGTTGATGAATTTCAGCTTTCTATTTCTTACATTTATGTAACGAACACACTTTGTAGATTACGCTAAATGTCATTGGAAATACTAATGTATTAGTTAACACGTTAGGTTTTTCTATAATTGCTTATATTGCAATTTATTCATAAAACCTTTTTTTTGTGTTGTCTTAACCGAGTACTCCCTACCTATGTTGATGTCTAAAGTAAAATTGTGAAATATAGCTTTGAGGAACCTAAAATTAAAGGTTTTTGTATGATTATAATAATACAACGGTTCATTCCAAATTATAGTAGTTTTTTCGTACTATAATGAATTTGCTGCAGTGCATGGTACAAATCTGTAGATCATAATACACATATCGTGTGCGAACCATTTGGGGGGCGGGCTCCACAAAAATCCCTCTCGTGCGTTATTTTAACCTTGACTTAAGTAAGAAAAACGATTTCCCTTCCTGAAGAGTGATAAATGCATGATAGATGAGACAAATCGTTTTCACGTACTTTGTAAAACGAAGCTTGATGCCTTCTTCGTATAAAAAAGTACTTGCTGGGAAAAAATACGAAGCCACAGACTACCAAGGTATTTGACTGCTAAAAATATATTGTTAAAAGAAACTTGCACCCATTGGATTTGTGTTGTTCGTTTTCGAATATTTTAACGTAAATAATACGCATTATTTTTATTATTCTAGGTGTTATATAGATCTTATAAGAAACAGAAATATTTGCGAATGGCGTGCACGTTATGTTAGCTTTCAATCATATGTCGTACAAGGTTTATACTAAATCTGCAAAACCATAGATTCCACTGGAAACATCTCCCTTCCTCCTTCAGCAAGAGTGTACTCTGAAGTATGGTTCACGATCCTGGTTGTTTTCCATCTCGCGTCCTCGGGTACACAGCCGTGTACCACGCCCGCCAGGACCCGCTGTGCCGCGGGACGTGGCGGGGCTGGTGTTATCTGGCAGATAAGTCGCTATCTGGCGCTTCGTGCACGCAGGCAGCTTGCTGTGCACAACAGCAGACAGTTGGCCGCCAGCTGACAGCACTGACGCGTCTGTCAGCTGTCATCCAGTCCCTTGTTGACGCGACTCAAGGCACCTCCCCAGTTATCACACGGCCCTCGTTGTCAAATCTCGCCTATTGTAACTTCAAAGAAACTCAAATATTTTTTTCCAGCCAGAAATTAAAGTTGTAGTTTTGTTTCCCGTACATAAATTTGGCTATTGGAACATAAACGTGGTCGTTGAAAAGCGTTGGAAGGCTTCTTAGAGCGTGTTTTGCTGTTTGCTATATTTTTTCTTCTTCAAAACAGTATTTAATCTATAGTGACAATACAGGTTGCTGTATTAAAATGCTAGTCACAGCTTAAAATTCAGAGGAAACAGAACAAACGCANACTATAGTGACAATACAGGTTGCTGTATTAAAATGCTAGTCACAGCTTAAAATTCAGAGGAAACAGAACAAACGCAGACCTTGTCGATGTATTTTTCACCGCCCTCGCAGTTCTTCCTTATGGCGGTATGCGACCTAAGGGCGTTTGAAATTGTGTTCTAGGGATTCCCCTTAACTATGTGTACTGAATTATTTTCTGTGAAATCTTTGTCTGCGCGTGCATGCGTAACGTTAAACTATTTGCCGGAAATGAGGGAACCAATAACCTAATGCCGTATATGGTCTTGCTTTTATCGTTTCAGTGTAGTCAAATAAAAAAAGATTTGCAAACCTGTAAAAAAAGTTATTTTTAGAACCTGCTTGGGCAGTTTCCGTCTGAGGTAGGAGAAAAGTAAAACNTTTGCAAACCTGTAAAAAAAGTTATTTTTAGAACCTGCTTGGGCAGTTTCCGTCTGAGGTAGGAGAAAAGTAAAACTAGAAGTCTGTATTTAAATACGCAGGCTTTCATNATTTTTAGAACCTGCTTGGGCAGTTTCCGTCTGAGGTAGGAGAAAAGTAAAACTAGAAGTCTGTATTTAAATACGCAGGCTTTCATCGCAAGTGATGAAAGTCCCGCTGTTACATAATCTAATTTGCAAAAGTACGGCGCAACGATGAAACGTCTTTGGCAAAGTGATTGAAATAAGTTTCTCCGCGAAAATGTTAAACTTGCATCCGATGTGCTATCTACGGAATGAACATACATATGTACACATCAGATGAGGAATGTTGTATACATTAGACACACCTATTCTGTTTGTTTCAATTTGGCTAACAACTTATTTTTCAAAACGCCGTATCTCCAAATATACGCGCCCCATACACACAAAAGTACTCTTACTCATTGAACCTCGCCACAGACTTTCCACCAATCAAATGTTAGAGTCGCCGTTGAAAGTCCTATAGGTACACTCAGCACGCAGACGTGAAAATGTTATTTTTCTGACTTCTTGGCATGTAAAAGTTCACCTCACTTCAAGAATTCCTATGCACGCACTCTCTAAAAACACTTCATTTGCTGCTGAACATGTCTTGTTGCCGCAAAATAAAAACATATAGCTAAATACGAACCGCTGCAAAGTATTTTTGCCCCCTCGCAATTTTTGTTTGGTCTACATATATATATGCATATCAATGGCAATGATAACCTTACATTGTGGTTACACTATATCAGCAGTAGTATCTAATAAATTCAGGTACTGAATTTTGAAGGTCAAATCTCGTCGATCTGGAATTTATTTCGTAACATAGCATTTAAAAAGTTTCGCCAGTCACTAAAATCTTTCGTATGCATCAACATTTCTACTGTACAGGCTTACAGAACGAGCTCAAGGGAATTTCGTTTGCTACAACAAAAATTAATATTGCCATAAAACAAACAACGTATAAAGAAATGATTTAAAAACAAACATACGTTTGTTTAAACCTTCTCTTTGAATTAGCGCATAACAAAACAGCGCCGAAGAAAGGTTTTTATTTGCTATGCAGAAAGCTTTGAGCGTATTTTTTTTAGTGTTAATGCGGTTGCTTGCATCAGCAGTGTCGGTGGTTAAACAGAAACCAATCTGCACGCATTAGTTTTACTGCAGGTTTAAGACAGAAACAAATAGAGGAGAAGCCTTGAATAGGCTCACGTGCGTCTATCTCCCGCGGAATACAATGCGTTGAATACGAAAGGATTTCCGAACTTGAATATGGTTGGTCGCTGTCGTAAGATGTACAGTAGGAATCCTGCAACGTTGTCCCAACCCTGTTCCTCCATTGTCAAGCCTTGCCTACGTGCGGCGGTGTAAATGCCGTCGACGTAATGCACATAATCAATTGTAGCCGCGGTAATTAAGCGAAGGTTTACAAGCTCGCCGTGTCGTAGGAAAGTGACGCGCGGGTGTTGAACAATGGGACTCCCGCGCTCGCCGTGCGCGCTCACGTTCGGAATACTTAGCACGTACGCGCACTTATATGCACGTTCAGTGTCGGCTTCTACGTGCGCTCGTCTTTTGTTCGTGTCCCCTGCACCGGCGACCCGAGTAACGAGACTCGCAAAGGTCGTTCAGCGAGATTTGTTCGGATCGTGTGCAAACGAAATGTTTGTTAATTCCTTGTCGGTCACGCCTCATAAAGGCAATGTGGGCGTGGTTTCACATTTCAACTGCCGCAAATTTTTATTAGCTGTACTTTTTTTTTTAGAAGCTGCAAGAAATCGTATAAACATGTTTAATTTTATTTCTTCGCCGTTTAGTATTAACACTGCGAAATTTTAACTATAGTCTATTCGCGGTTTCTTCACACTTTTTTCAATTAAACCTTTGAAAAATCACCCTATGTACGATGTGTTTACCTATTTCCTAAATATGCTATGTATCAACCGTTTTATACCTGTGTTAACATGAAAGTATCTTATTTTTCGTAAAAAAAAACGTTTTACCTGTATTTTATTTATAAATTATGATATTTCGTTTACAATAAATATGAATAAAAACAGTGAGAAAACATGTGTGTTGGTAGCGCCTAGTAAGAAATAGTTCTCGTGCAAAATATTATTGCGACTGAGTGCGCACGAATTCGGTGCGTTGTCCTCTGGTGTAATATTATAGACTTAGTTAAGCTTAGTTTGCTCGAGGCGGAGGAATATCCTGGAAGTAGAACTTTAGCAGGGCTTCGGAAAAGTGTGAAGTAACCATGAATGGATTATAGGACCTATATGTCTAATAACGAGGTCCTTCCGTACCTTCTTAACCCTCTCATGCCTATTATAGCCAACTTTCTGCATGTTACTCCGGGGTAGCATATTACTCCGGGGTATGTACTCTACACTGTTTAGTTCGGTTGTGCAGTGTTACTCCCTGTGGGCGACCGTGAAACTGCTCCACGTCACAACTGGTTCACATCATTAGCGTAGGACTGCAAAACCTGCAGCTTACTGCATTTTATAACGAAACAAGTTCTCTGCCAGCCCGAGTACAGCACGTGTCTAAAAATATCTTATTCGCCACACCAGTAACCGTCAATTAATACGGGAATTAAAAGGGTTAAATTTGTAAGTAGGAAAGTCGTAAACATTTCGGATTTCTCAGTTCTTGATTCGTGAAGTTTCGTGCGTTAATAAAACTCTATAAAAGATTACGACTAATAGTTGTTTATAAAACATTGAAATGTTTCGGATGTAATTACACTAAAAAAAAATTAATCTGTGCTTGCCGCAAAGTGTTTTGTCGGTATTTTTGTGGTTACTTGTTGCAGACATCGTCTTAAAATTGCAAAAAGAACCACAGTACTAAATAACTCACTAATACGAGATTATTTGTGTTATTTATATTAATTATATATTATGGTATACAATAATAATTTAATAGGATATAAATCATTACCGGTAAAAATTATTAATTATGATTAAAATATTTTTGGTAATAGGTAACTGTTGTTTATAGACAACCTTACTTTTAATTTTTTTAATGAAAAAAGTAAGAGTTTTTATTGTATATAAGATTTTATGTTCAATTTACATACCTTTTATACCTTAATAATTTCAAATAACTATATAATAATATAAGTTATTCATATTAATATATTTACGTTATTGCAAATTATATTAATATAAATAATTTTATTACACTTTTTATTAATTTATACTTATAACCTTTATATTAAATTTATATTTATATTCTAATTGTATTATACTGATCATCTAATTTTTGTAGCCACCAGAAAATAAATTTTTAGGGGCCACAGAAGTTGGTGAGTTACAAATTTTTGTTCACCACAAATTCGGCAGGGTGAGTACCGGCAATATTTTAATAAATCCGTAAGGAAACTTGCTGCAAGGAATTTGTGTTTACACACAAATATTTTGTATCTGGTGTTTTGTTACCACCAAATACTACATCGTCTAAATCATGGTTCCACCGATCCCTAAATAGTGAATGCTGTGTATCATTTATGCATTAGAAGAACTTCTTCGTCTCCATATTACTGGCGGGTGAGGTTTCCCACGCGATAAAGTAGAAATAGATAGTCGAAATTTGCTCCAAATCTGCGAAGGTACTGCACCTGTTTACACTGCTCCACTACAATCTGCTGAATTGATTTTAACAGATTTTAAATGAATTACAGTGACCTGACACTAGCACATAAACGCATTATACTGATTATAATCCATTCACGGTTACTTCACACTTTTCTGAAGCCCTACTAAAGTCCTACTTCCAGGATATTCCTCCGCCTCATGCAAACTAAGCTTAACTAAGTCTATGAAATCACACCAAAGGACAACGCACCGAATTCGCGCGCACTCAGTTGTCTTATTATTATTTTTTTTATGTGAACTATTTCTTACTAGGCGCTACCAACACACGTGTTTTCCCACTTTTTTATTTATTTATTATAAATTAATTATTATAAATTATAAAGAAAATACATTTAAACTACAAATTTAACGGAAACTAAAATACTTTTATGTTAACAGAGGTATAAAACGCTTATGATAAATTATTACATGTTTAGGAAATAACTAAACACGTCTTGACGGGGTAATTTTTCAAAGGTTTGATTCAAAAAGTGTGAAGATGGACTGCATGCAATAGGCAAAAGCTCATTAAATGAAGTTTGAGAATAACTCCACTGGCTGAAATTGCAAACTCTGATTTAGAGTGCAGAACGTGATACTTCATCGTCTCACGTTGTCGGAGTTGGTGTAGGGTACTCGTCGCCTTCAGAGGAGCCGGGACTTACAGTTAAAGAGTGTAACAAATGTAATTTTTACGAGAAACCATATTTCCCTGTGCGATTGTAGCAAGTATCCACACATTTTGCTGACACCTTTACACACACGAGACAGAGTTCGGAAACTCGGTGTCCAAACTCCATAGCTAGTTTCTTTGGACCAATGGTGACACGAGCCCTATACGCTTATATCCGGAAACGTAATTTTATATAATTAATTTTGAAAGTAGTGGCGTGCAACACCTGTAGAAGAATGTTTGTATAAGTTGCATAGGAAGTGGACGGCCACGCCTCGTATGCAATAATTGTGTCACGCGCCTACGAAGTATGCAACTTGTCCTTCGTGCGTGACCGCAGTGCCTCGTTCTGCAGGTGTTGTACGCCGCAACTTTGACCACAGTTATTTGATACGTTCTATTACAAAACGCTGTAGTTGAAAATTGAGGCGACCACCTGGTTGGAGGAATTTTGCACGTCTGAGGCCTGAAAGCGTGAGAGCGCTANCACAGTTATTTGATACGTTCTATTACAAAACGCTGTAGTTGAAAATTGAGGCGACCACCTGGTTGGAGGAATTTTGCTCGTCTGAGGCCTGAAAGTGTGGGAGCGCTGGGGCGACCGGGACATGCGCATCAACTCTCTCGTCGCCTCTACGGCGCAAAGCACTGAACTGGCGTGCAGTCTTGCCGTCGATAACGCGCCTCTAAGAGACTTCCAGCGGGGACCCTACTATTTTACGACGTAATAATATAAAGGTTTGATGCATGCCCCTATTCCTTTTTTTGTAGTATTTAGTACCGGAATTTTATGCCTAAAATGACCGTGAAAACGCCCGTTTAAGCCAATTTCACCATCACAAGAACATGCTTTAGCCAGAAATGGAGGAACTGGAAAACTTATACACGCGCGTAGCGTTTCTTAAGTGCTATTCGTAAGCAGACCTCTCTCGGACACGTTGGACGGGTTTTTAATAAAACGTTTTCTGCTGGAGCTCTGCACGCCGTGCGGCGGCGTGGTACCTTGAGGGAGGTCCTAACATCCCCAAGTGGGGGCCCGACCCCCCGCGGCGTGTACGCCAATGGCTGTGGCTCGGAGCTGGCGGTGTCTCCGCGGGGACATTCATCGGTACAGCTAGCTGTACTGCGCGGGGCTCCGGAAATAATCGCGCCAGGGGGGTAAAAATACCAGCGTGCCCTTGCGGTGTCCGGTGGCGCCGCGCGGCGGCCGGGATCGATACTGCTCGCGCTGACGTCAGAGGCGCGCCTAGCGGTGGTCAGGGCGAGTCGCCATGCTTCGCTGACGTCACTCCCGCCACCTCTCCTCGTTCTCCCGGGCAACAAGCGCTCAACTGCCGCCTGCTGCCGCCCACGTCACTCATGCCAGATACGTACAGCCCGTCCACCGTTAATTGAACACTTTTTTGAAATTAACCTTTGGTTGTTTTAGAATTACAGGATGTTCACTGTAAAGTGAGCACTTTTGAGGCCCTATTTACTTCATCAGCCATTTGTTATTCCTCCACCACTTTTTAAAAGCGATATTGCCATGTAAGTAATAAACACAATTAAAATAATTCACAGGACTTCAAAATTAGCGTTTAAGGCTACAACTAAATATATTTAATTGACCATTATTCCAAATGAGAGGGCTTCTAAAAGTGCTCATCACTTTACCGTGAATAGTCTATACCCATTCAGTATATTAGTGTTTATAGTTGTTCATTTCGGACGCCGTCAGTAGTCACGTGTTCTGCAATTGGTTGCGATTTGGTTATTTAGTATTTTAGTAAGTTTCGTTACATAGTAAAAACTACTAAAATACCAACATGTTATAATTTTAGTCGACTAATTCGGGTTACGTGAATTTTAATAAACTTAAAGTGGCAATTCGAAAACTGCCATAATTTTGCATTTGGTGGATAAATAGTGTTAATACAAACATATCTTTAGCAATGCTTTTTTAAGTTCCCAGTTTACCTTCAACAGCCTTTACNGGATAAATAGTGTTAATACAAACATATCTTTAGCAATGCTTTTTTAAGTTCCCAGTTTACCTTCAACAGCCTTTACATGTAAGGTTACCAGATATTCGGGAAGTAAAAAATGAAAAAATGTTGGACACGTTGCAATTTTCGACCCACCATAAATGTAATCAAGTATATACAGTTGAACACTGTTATAACATCCCCTCTTGAAACATTTTCCTGCTTGATAAACTGCCTTCTCTCGGTCCACAAACATGTTTCTTAACATAAAATTAACCTCTTTAAGTTTTCCTTATATAAGGCTGACATTAATTCGGGCCCGTGAGAGATGTTATAACAGGGTTCTACTGTACAATACTAGCATAGTACACCCATAATGAACCAGACCTCCTAACTAATATAGCTACCGAATAGAGCCAAAATATTACTCGTAAAATGTTTGTACGAGAGTGCCTTTTGTCTGGAAGTTCTTTCTTACAAAAATCACCACAGCTTTCAGTATGATCGAACAATGTTAACAACTCATGTTTCTATATGTTGATTGAACTTACGTTTCGTTCATGCTCCACTTGTTCATCACAACTTTTTGTATTGATAAATACGCTTTGTATTCTTTTTTTAGAGGTTGCGAACAAAAGTAAACGTAATATAATTATTAAAATGAAAAGTGTTTGCTTTGAAAAATATACACATTTTCTGAAATATTATCACGATCTCTCTAAAATTTCAATTTGATCTATTTTTGTTTGGCTGTACAGTTAATATTTTTTTTAAGGAAAAAAAAAACATTTCGCGTATTGTTTAGAGACGAGTATAATTCGTGGAACAAAATGTTTAAAAATGGAACTGTTCCTGTTAAAAGTAATAGTACTTGTGTTAACGTGCGTGCACGCTGCAGAACACACAATGCATTGCGTAATACTCACAAGTAATTGGACACAGCAGTA
>NQII01002092.1:264686-294167 GCA_002778355.1 Clitarchus hookeri | reverse complement strand
CATAGCATTGCGCTGCTTTCACGGCCAAGTGGATACACTTCCAGCCTCCACTGCAAAAACAGTGACGTCACAAGGAGTGTTGTACTCGTGTGCTTATTCTGCACGCTCAGTGCAAAGTGCATCCTGCACACAAAGAATGGATACTAATGAGACTCCATCAGCCAATTGCGGCATGCCGATCTCTGTGCGTCACTCTCGACCACTAAGAATGTTGAAGGCATCGAGCTAGCCCTCAGCGTGTGTTCTCTCGCCACTTTCACATCACTTTGCTCTGCTGTGTACATACTGAGATTCTGCAGGTCATGGACTCGATGTCGTAGACTTGTCGGCAGTCTAGTGGAGTTTGAGGCATTCTTGCAGTCCCATTAAGGGATGTCCCAGGGTATAGGACTTCCCATGGTACAGGACCTAGGACCATTTTGCAGCAAGCAGGCAGTGTGGCCAGGGATGGTGCAAGGGATAAAACCTTGTGCCTTGGCAACTTGGAGAGTATTTATTCAGTAGATATATTTCACATTTGTATGCTGGGAGCGCCAGGGGATATCCCTTTCAAACATAGGGAGGAGACTCTGTTCGACCTCTTATCAAAGGACAGGCGAGTACCCTGACGGTAGGGCAACAATAGGCATCGGGTTATGCCTTTCCTTCCTGTTGCTGGTGGCATGCTGGATCGTGAGGCACACTGTGCCAATGTCTGGTGGGGGGCAACAATTAATTTGTGGGTTTTGCCTTCACAGTCCCGATACTGGAGCTGCTAGCATGGTGGATCATGATATGAATCGTGCCGATACCTGGTATATCGTGCCTTCATGTCTCTGATCTGGGGACCATGCTGAATCAGTACGGAGATGCGTGCCAGAACCTCTGATGTGTTGGATCATGAGACTCGATGTGCCGATGTCTGGTGAGGCAACTATCGGCTGTTTGATGTCGTGCTTTCGCGTCCCGGGGGGTTGGTGACATGTTGGATCTGTGCGGAAGTGCATCCAGAAGTCACCAGTTAACTGCAACGTCAGTCGCGATGCACGTAAATGCATGCATAGGAAGGATTCCTTAGTTGGGGTAGACGAAAGATAGCCAGGAAAGAAGGGGACTAGTTTCACCAAATCGACTAGGGGATGTAATGAGTCTACAGGTCCAAGCTTCCTACATTGGTGTCCGCGCCCAGCTATCACAGGCAGTAATCACCATCACCGGTGGAACCGATGGAGACAAATGAGAGGGCCAGGAGATGAAGTCTCTCAGCCAGCTTCACTGTTAAGGGAGCTGGAGAGACTAGCTAGCAGGGGCCACGTTGGCTGAGCGGTTAGACTGCTAGCCTTCCATCATGGCGAACCGGGTTCAATCCCCGGCTGGGTCACTCCCGGATTTTCGCATGTGGGAATCGTGCCAGATAATGCTGCTGGTTGACAGGTTTTCTCGGGGATCTCCCGTTTCCCCCGCTACTTGATTCTGGCTCTGCTCCATACTCATCTCAATCACCCTCATCGGCTGAGACCTCGCTGTTAAGAGCAGCCCAAATCTCATCATCCACTCACTAGCTAACAGGGAGTTGCTGCCTTTGCCTGTTCACGACTGGGTCTTCATAGCAGGAGCCAAGATGGCGGCCATTTCTTTCCATGTCCATACAAAAAATTATAGAAAATATATACTGTTAAAAATATACTTGAAGTCTTTATCGTTATTTTTTTCCTTCAGAAAAGTGGATTGTATGAAATAATAATTACATACATTTCCTGGGTATCACATTCCACAGTTTCAAAGTAATTTTATTTCTAATTTTTGCATTAAATACCTACACACAATTGCAGAGATTATTTTTACTTATTTCTTTGTTTATATGCAGTTTCTCTCCCGGAATTTCAAATGGAAATATTCTTACATAAAGTTGGCAACTTTTAAAAGTTGTAAACATTTTTGCTAGAAAAAAAATTTGACTTAACAAAGCTAGAGAAAATTGACCGTATTTGTTCAATTGTTAGCAAGCAAAAATTCAAAACAGATGTGTTTCTCCAAAGATGTTTAAGCTGTGCTATACAAATAGAAGGGAACACAAGGTTGTAATCTTCTAACAAAAAATAACGCAATAAAACATGTTTAAGAAAAAATATAAAACTTTAATTTTAAGATTGGTGGTAAAATATTTACTTAAAATGTAAAACTTTCGCAGAGCCTTGTTCACTTTTTAATTACACGTTGATACAGGGTGGAATTNAAATATTTACTTAAAATGTAAAACTTTCGCAGAGCCTTGTTCACTTTTTAATTACACGTTGATACAGGGTGGAATTTCATGGTGATGTTCTCAATGCATACTCCTTTCTGTTTAGAAAGGTTGGTCAATCTTCATAAGAGCCTGAGAAGTCACCATATGGCACATTGTACAATTTGTACTTGGCTCTTGTGATTGTACTGGCTAATATGTGGAGCCATGTATGTTTTAAATATAGTTTTCATTGTGCATACNAAATATTTACTTAAAATGTAAAACTTTCGCAGAGCCTTGTTCACTTTTTAATTACACGTTGATACAGGGTGGAATTCCATGGTGATGTTCTCAATGCATACTCCTTTCTGTTTAGAAAGGTTGGTCAATCTTCATAAGAGCCTGAGAAGTCACCATATGGCACATTGTACAATTTTTACTTGGCTCTTGTGATTGTACTGGCTAATATGTGGAGCCATGTATGTTTTAAATATAGTTTTCATTGTGCATACNGTACTTGGCTCTTGTGATTGTACTGGCTAATATGTGGAGCCATGTATGTTTTAAATATAGTTTTCATTGTGCATACTTGGGTAATTGAATCGATGTAAATTTTTTTTTACACTTTTATGGAGAATAGTTTTGAATATTCTTTGTTTATTTTGTGCATTAAACTCTGTAGCTGAAATTATGATAGTTAGTCGCAAGACAGTTGGTGTAAACTACGAAGGTTCAGTGTACGTGGTCGTTGATTTAACGATTCGAATATCTTCAGAATATTGAGATATTACGCCATTGCTCATTTATTTTCGGGAGCAAAATATTGAATGTGTAACACTTTTGCTTGTGTAGAAACTGTTTTGAGAAGTGGAAATGAGTTGTGGGTGTGTGCGAGGAGGTGAATGAGGTAAATGGTGCGTGTTGCAGAATGTCGCCCACGGAGTTCTCCAACTACATAAAGCAGCGAGCCATCCAGCAGCAGATCCATCACCACCACCATCACCACCACCCGCCTCCCCCTGCGCAGACCTCGCCGTCGGGCCGGTCGCTGTCGCCGGGCGGGGGGGTCGACCCCACGGGCTACTTCTTCCAGCCGGGCCCCGCCTACCATCCGCAGTTCGCGCCACACCAGTCCTTCCTCCCCGAGCTGTACCCCAGCCGCTCCTACCTGGACCCTCACCAGTTCTACGGCGGGGGGCCGGGGGGTCCGGTGCCTGCTTCGGCCGCCGTCTCCCAGGACAAACAGCAACAACAACAGCAACAACAGCAACAACAGCNCCTCCCGGCCCTCAGTCTCCGTGCTCCGCGAGTCTGTACACGACGACGCGCGCGACGTGGCATCCCGTAACCTGATGACATCACCAATACTCGCATGAAGGGGCGTCGACGCGCACCTAGGAGAGGGGCTCGCAACTCCGACGCACGGGCTCGCGCTGTACGTAGATAACTACTGCATGTGCGTCGCACGGGTTTTTACTGTTTCCGGTACCTGGCAGGCGAGTCGCTGCCGGAGATGGCAAGAGAGAAATATTAAATGTATATGTATTTTATATTGCGGCATAGAGCTGTTAACAACTGTTTAGTTTCACGTTTAAGTAAGAGAAGTGTTCACGTTGTGTAGTAGTCGGTTTTGAACCGGAGAAAGGCGTGCGGGATAGAGAAAACTAATTGTAAAGTTTTGATAATTTATTTTTTCACTGGAATAGAAAATAGGAATAAAACCTTTTAAAAAGGATGTATTATATATAATTAACTTTTGCATATATGTGTATATATATATCAGGTTTTTGTAAAGTTGACAGTGATCACCTCTAGTCTTTTGAGTGCACCATTTTTTTCCGGTTTTAGTTGGTTTTTGTGTGTTGGTTGAAATGGCCACTATGATCTTACGCTAAGCCATTTTTAAGTCTCGGATTTGCTGGTGTGGATTGGACAATTTTTGTTTAGAATAATAGTTTTTTTCTGTTTCGCTTAAATTAAGTGTTCAGAGTAATGTAAAGATTTATTACATCCATACTACATGCATGGGTAATTCNTTTTTAAGTCTCGGATTTGCTGGTGTGGATTGGACAATTTTTGTTTAGAATAATAGTTTTTTTCTGTTTCGCTTAAAATGAAGTGTTCAGAGTAATGTAAAGATTTATTACATCCATACTACATGCATGGGTAATTCACTTGTTCCTGAATTATTTTGGTCATCATATTGATTGTCAAGTGCAGCAGTTAAGTTTTGGATACTGCCTTAGTACACGATTGTTAACAAAATTGCTTGTTAAAAATGGAGAGCAATAAAAAGTAAATAGTTTGTGGCAATTGTGGAGGAAACATTTTCCACTACTTTTGCATCTACCAAATTCTCATACGACATGTAAATTTCAATGTAAGTGCCATAAAATAACCGAAGATAATTGTTAGGTGACGAGCGATTCGTCATGTCATTAGGCAAGGTAAATTGTAATTCGGACTTTGCAACATTGTACCAAATTTTTGCCCAATTCGAAGGATCGAGTATGTCTTGCTGAAGTGTATTTACTCGTCTGAAACAATTTTGAATGGTAATGTGTTAAGGTAAATGTTAGCAAGGAAGGGAAAGACTTTCATTAAGTACAAATAAAACTGTAGCACAGCAGTTAAGTAAGGTACGTTCATAACAGGCTTGACTAAATGATGTATCTGAAATGTGATATCCTACTTTGTACGTGAATTATCTTGTGAGAAGCTTCCAGCCACTGTTAGCAGTTTGTTACGTCTCTATTGTCACCGCTACCGTTTTAACTTGATGTCGTAAAGCGATCGAATAGTTAGAGCTGTAGGTATAAAGATTTGGATGACTAGTTCACCTTACTTGCAAAATGACATACAACTGATGGTAACGTTTGCATAAGTGAGGGGCATAGTCCTTACTGTCAGGTTCTCTAAATTGCCCAACTTTTTCAGGCGCGGTGTTCAGGTTATTCCAAAGTGATCTGATTCACACCTTGGAGCAGGAGGAACGTCTTTAGCAAGTGCTTGCTGGGTCGAACTAGTATTTTCTTTTGAAACATCACAGTTTTGTGGTAGTAGGTGATTGGTTTATTTTGTCAGTGGCGCACTGTGCCCTTGGATCATATTGAATCTTCCTGTGCATTATGGATGTTATCCAAATGTCATAATGTGCATGTAATTGTTTGAGATTTGTTAATTTTTTCATCGCCTATTGGTTACTTCCTGCAGGTAGATTGTGGTTTTGTTGCATTTAATTTGCAATTAGGTGTCGACATTTACCTACAATATTTCCCCGGAGTTGCGCCATTGACCACTGTGTAAATGTGTAGAGAGTTCACATGCTTAATGCATGACTTGGTACGGCATTGTCAAGTGCTCCAGTATCATAGTTTATTTACTCAAAGTAGTTTGAAGTAATTATTGTGTGTTGTTATAAAATTAAATCCATTTTGTATTTGTGTCTGAAAATATTTTTTATCTTTTATAGACATATTATTTTGTACTGAGAATTTTAGGAAATAATTAAAGTTTTGGTAAGGCCAGTTGTAAGTATTTGCAATTTTTTATATTTTATATGTTTTTGCAGTTTATTTTTATATAATTAATAAAAAAAAAGTTACAAAAAGTAAACAAGTTGTTTACGTTCGTGTTGTAAAAATGACACTGTTTCGTATTCTTTTGTGGATTGATATAGAAGCTAATAGCTAACTGTAGGAGAGATATCCTGCGAACTAAGCTATGAACATTGTTTAGTTGATGTCTAGTCCGCTTCTATTCATTCCCACAGAAGATAGTTATGCAAGTTACTTCCAGTCCCATACTGTTGTTGCTGTTATTGTGGTGGGATATTTCTCACAATGGTAGTCTTTATTTTAGTTGTTTGTTTTTTGGTTTATAAGATTTAGGTTTTGTTTTTCTTCGCCTTCTAATGTTGATGTTCTGTCAAATAGATATTTTTGCATACTTTTGTAAAGTTTTGTGACAAATAAATTGAATGGAAACATTTTATTTTTGTTCTGTTTATTTTATGTTTGGCAGTAGACTAATTGAAAACGAAATTAAGATAAAATCGTGGGATAGATTAAAATAAGTATGTGATACCTACGGTAGATTTCAAAAGTGAAATCCCATTTGCAGGAATGGGACTGCTGTAGTGTATTCCTCAATTATTTGCTTCTCTTCTGGTTGGATGATAGTTTTGCACAAACTGATACCTTTATTGTGTTAACTTTGTTGATTTCTTAACATATGACGAAATCTGTGCCAGTTGTATACATAATATTTTGTTTTGAAATGCACGAACAGGTTTTTTTCCGCTGGTGCGAGAGAGTAAATAGGCACGTAAACGAGACCCACAGACGCAATATTTTGGTTCCGTAGGTGTGGCTTTGTGATGCATAATTCGTGACTTCCCTAATGCTTATCAGGTGTAAGTACTGTAGTGCTGGGTTCTGAACAGACTGTTAGCAAATTGTCTCGTGTGATGAATAGGTGGTATTTGCCAGCGTGTGACAAACTGGCGAGAATGCGGATGCTTTACTACTTCAGCATGCTAGAGCTCGGAGACGCGTGAAGCACAACCGACGTGTGCCTAAGAGCTCCCTCCCGAGTTGTCGCAAGTCTCGCTGGCCCAGACCATTTGCCAGAGACGAGAACAGTTCGCCAGTTGCCCACCTCCAGAAGTAGGCGTCAGTAGAGGTCTGCTGACGTCATTACCAAGAAGCACGACCCCAGTGTGTGGCGATAGCAGCACTAGTTTGTGGAATGAGTTTGATTGTGTGACCTAAAACACTTATCACACGCCTCCCACTCTTCGGGGATGAAAAGTTCACGGGGGACGTAGGGAAACAGAACTAAAACTGGATGCATACATTGCACCAAAATACGAATACACGTGCTAACATATCGTGCAACCCTGCTGGCATTCTGATCGTTATTTCCAATTCATAAAACCGTTTTTGTATACCTTGGTGACGTTACAACGGTCTTATGTTTTTTTTTGTGTGCCATATGCCAGATTTTTTAAGTTAATGCACATCCTACCAACAAAACTTGGCGCACAGATGGCAGAGAGAAGGAAATCTTGGAACGTTTATATCTATGCAAAATAATTTACTATCGATAGTACTCGGTGTGCACAAAAGTGGAGGTCACGAAAATTACATTTCGTTAGTGTGTGTACACAGTATCGACCGGCGGCTGAAAGTCGGAAGCGGGAAAGCTCGGATTGTGGAACGCTAGGAAGTACCTAGGACAGTCCGTGGTAGCTGTTATTGTTCGAAATTTCGGAAGAGCTAAGTTTTTCCTCACACTGGGCCTCGACTGTCCTGAAGTCTTTAAAGGGTCGAGTCATTTTGACATATCTCACAGCGTTTCTTTGAGAACTGTGGTAAGGTGAAGTTACGTGTTTATTTAATAGCATTATTGGGATATCAGTGTTTTGAAACATGTACTGCAGCATCGATTATCCCTTCAGTTTTCGGTGTTGATCGTAGTGCACATATATAATTGTACACAAACATAGGAGCCTCAATTTAATTTTTGGTTACGTATTAAGTTAAGTAATGCTTAATTTAGCAAATATTTGGACAGGGTATACATAAATTGGTGGCATATATCATTGCCGTGTGATTGTTCTCACATCTTAACTTGGGGGCGAGACGTTGAAAGTTGGAAATCTCTTGGCTCTAGTCTTGGTCTAATTCAACATTTTAGTGACTTTAATGAGGTTACATAAGCTTCGGAGATAATTTAAAGCGAAGTAGCCTCTCTTAACATGATTTAATAATGGTATATGGGAGCAGTGTTTGTAAATAAATCCCGATATTTATGAAAGTTTACCTCTGAGCATGTTCGTGTAAATTGTTCGGTGCAAATAGACTTGCGCCCTACCCCCGGAGCGGATGACAAATTTTTTAAGGTTAATGTATGTCAGTCGTCGTGGGTCTCCCAGATAACAAAATCATGCATCAACCTTGACATAGATTTGTAGTTTCTTCACGGTTTCCGTTTTTCGGTGTTAGCTGAACTGAGTTGTTGCTTCTCATGTTTTGGCGTGTGTTTTCTCAATTAATGCGTACTTAATTGGCAAAATGTCAGGAATTGGATAACATTTGACTACTGGTTTGCATTAAAGTTCTGGTTATTAGAGTTGTACAACAACTAACACACTCCGACCTAGGGAACTGAACTAACCGCGCAAAATGACTACGACGATCGAATCAACTGCAACCACGCAAAAGTGTAATTTTCAATTTAAGCAGCTGACAAGTGATTAGAGAGTCCCGAGAACTGTGAAGTCATTATTAACTGGACAATTATCGTGCACGTTTTCCGGTTTCTACTGACAAAAGTTGGTCAGAATGCCACAACCCCGTCGGGAGCGAGGTAAAGGCAGCAGTCAGTGTTTCCTGAGGATGGCACTTGTCGACGTACCGCACGGTGTGAACAGCACGCCTCACAGNAGAGTTGTACAACAACTAACACACTCCGACCTAGGGAACTGAACTAACCGCGCAAAATGACTACGACGATCGAATCGACTGCAACCACGCAAAAGTGTAATTTTCAATTTAAGCAGCTGACAAGTGATTAGAGAGTCCCGAGAACTGTGAAGTCATTATTAACTGGACAATTATCGTGCACGTTTTCCGGTTTCTACTGACAACAGTTGGTCAGAATGCCACAACCCCGTCGGGAGCGAGATAAAGGCAGCAGTCAGTGTTTCCTGAGGATGGCACTTGTCGACGTACCGCACGGTGTGAACAGCACGCCTCACAGNATAAAGGCAGCAGTCAGTGTTTCCTGAGGATGGCACTTGTCGACGTACCGCACGGTGTGAACAGCACGCCTCACAGCAAATTACACGTTCTTCCCAACAGTAGATTTTAATATATGCAGTCTATGAACATAATTGCCAATATTGCTACAGACATTTAAGTTGAACTTAGACGAGGGCAACACACAATCTCTCGGGTCACAGTCCCTTCCCGAGCCATCGGCAACTGTCAATGCCCTTCTGATTTTTCATGACATTTCAGTCTCAGTTTATTCGCAAATTAATTCGACGACAGGGTAATCAAGCACCTGACATTTTGTGATTGTAATAATTGTGGTTGGAGCGAAGTTATTTAAATGTGGCCGGTATAGCTGTGCGTTGGTGATAAACAGGAAGCTATTGCCTGACACAGACATGAACAATATAGTACAAAGGCTGTGCGTTATGGTAGATGAGTCCTAAATCTTATCTAGACTGAGTTGTCTACCCTGCTGCGAAATCAACTTGCTAAAAGCTCGAGGCTCTGGCCTTGGGTGCAGGTGCACATAAGAGTAAGTTTTTAATTTCTTAACCATATACTGTAGCTGGGTTCTGTAATTACAGAGGTTTGGGCACACCGCCTTGGATTTACCCACCGTTCTCCTTAGGTTTTCTGAAGTTTATTTTGATCACCATTAACATCACATCACTTGTATGAGGAAGCAAAATATCCCATACTATCTAATAGTGACTCCATTTCAAAATTTAACAATTATTTCATACGGCAGTAAAGTGATTTATACCCAAAGTCGCAGGCAATCCCCGTTTTTTTTTNTCAAAATTTAACAATTATTTCATACGGCAGTAAAGTGATTTATACCCAAAGTCGCAGGCAATCCCCGTTTTTTTTTGCCATCTTTGGAAAAACTGCTATCGTTCGAACAGTTAGCTTTTTCCGTTCCATTTTCAGAGACTAANGTTTTTTTTTGCCATCTTTGGAAAAACTGCTATCGTTCGAACAGTTAGCTTTTTCCGTTCCATTTTCAGAGACTAAGTTTCTTGCTTGCACTCCAGTTTCTGTGCGTAATTCTCTCTGAAAAATGACGTATATGAAAAGAGCAGAGTGGTCATTTTTATTTCACATTTACGAAGTTCCGCTGTAGCAGGAAATCCTGACTGTGGCATTCTCATAAGGTAGCCTGTGTTAGATACCACGGTAGCTAGTGCAAATGTCGTGATTATCTGTTCCATCTGAATAGCGCTGCCTTCCCCTCGGTCTATGATACAGTAGTTACTACAAAGTGTCTGCAGCTAGCTGAGCGTTTCAAAAGCCCTGCTGGGGATCTTACTTCCGGTACAGGCGCTGGAACAGTTTCGAATCGCAAGGGAGGAACCAGGGTACATGTTGAGACCAGAGTAAAAGACAACGGACAGAAATTTCAAAATGCTACTGGAAATTGGCTCTGAAAGGAAAGGGTATTCGGGAATATTGAAGGGCGCTTAGACCGGGCATGTAATGTTAATAAAACCCAGAGCTATTTGGAACATGTGAAAGTTAATATTTTACGCAAACATACTTTCAACGTAGTCTGGACGTTGGCACACGAAATCTGTCGTCGAGTCTAGGCGACTTCGTTTGGCGGAACGAAGTATGTACATTTAGAACTATCCCGTAGTTTTATAGAACTAATAAAAATTATGTGCGTTTCGTGCAACTCCTCGGTAAAATAATTATTCATTATTTCAAAGTAAAAAAGACGTTTATTTATGCTGTATTTACAAAGTTCTTAAGGAGGTTTGGGCCAGTAGAATAGACGTGGGGATAAGGAAAGCTTTGGACCTGAGTGAGGACTTCCCATGTTAAGGAAACACAACACGACAAAAAAAAACTCTAGCAGCAAGTCGTGAAATTTTTGCTGTAATTAAGGTGCTGTAATTGTTGCTGCGTAATATAATAAGCTACTAAAGAGCAGGACACTGAATTATTTGGGCCGTAGGGGGGGGGGGTGGAATTGCTATATTGTACCCCACCCACATAATTTTGGGGAGGGTAGTACAGTGAACCCGTTGTACTCTCCCTTCTCATTCCTGGGCCACTGATTTATAGCACGCCCATACTCTTAAGATCGGTTGAAGAACCATTTAAAACGTCTTTGAAAATAGTTTAATGGAACGGTGGTGTCCGAAGACACGAAACGGTCAGAGAATCTACCTGCAGGTACGATACCAAAATAGATTAGCTATGATACCGCGCTCATAAACCGGAAGTGGTGTTGCCATATTCTTCCCTCGATGATAGTTAAGAAATGAATAAAACTGAATTGATTCGTGTTATGTGTAGGGAACACTTTTGTCTTAAATTTACTTACTTTATAAATTGCATAAGATTTTATGGCATTCCAGTATTAGAATACACGTAATCGTTAGTGTTTAATAAGAACGCTTTTAGGCCCTNGTACGTTCTGCTAGGAATACAAACCGAGCTTGCATGCAAGCTAGTATGGAGGTTTCTATGGAATAACCTTCCACTCGATACTTGCTGTGCCACACAAGTAAACTCGAAGTGCGTTGGTTTTTATTTTACTTCTGCAACTGTGGTTCTAGACAGGCTTCGCACACAGCTTCTGCAATATCCGTTTATGCACGTAGCCTAGTTGTTTTGTTGTGATAAGCGCAACTTTGGTATCGAAGACGAATGTCTACCATAATTTTCACACAGTCTTGTTGTAACATAAGTAAACCACAATTTAGGGGAATTATTTTATTTACTCTTGTATCGCTGTTTCTCAAAATAAAATAAACAAAATTACAACTAGCATGAATAATCACAATCACCTCTCCGACGGGCTAACATTTCAACCTTGCAGGAAATATTCCACGGAAAATTACACACGTCCAATGAACAACCGTCCATGTAAACGGCCTGCAGTTGGTTCGATCTTCCATAGAACGATCCACGCCAGCGACCATGCAATCTTGTATACAATCTTCCAAGGAAACTTCCATTGTGGAACACTGACTTCGAGTGGATGTCATGTTTAAAGTCACCGACTCATCAGCTATCGGTATGTCTATAACCTCTTCTCGAGAGCGTAGAAAGTATATTTTCCTCAGCAAGGGTCCAATCTTTATAACAAAAATGCTTTCCTTACCACACGCCCTTGACCTCTACGCCCACGACCAATGGGGGAGCGGGGCCGCGGTGGTGCAGTGGCCATACCTACTACTCGCCTCCCACCTAGGCGAACCGGGTTCGATTCCCGGCGGGGTCGCTCCCGGATTTTCGCATGTGGGAATCGTGCTGGACGATGCCACTGGTCGGCGGGTTTTCTCGGGGATCTCCCGTTTAACCCGCCCTTTCATTCCGGCGCTGCTCTATACTCACTTCACCCTCATCCGCTCTCAAGACCTCGATGTTAAGAGCCGCTAAGATCTCTCCGCTTCACTCCGCCATTAGGGATCGAAAGTGACCTTGGTGGCCAAGCTTTCATTCCAGATATATTAATTAATTTTTTTAGTGCGCAGAACATAATTTTACTGATTCTCTAATATTATTTATGTTATACTGCTGGTACATTTGGTCATCCTTAGGAAGTAATTAATAATTTATGGTCACTGATCGTACACAGCAAGACCTTAAAAGAACTCGATAATAATTGAATTACGTACATTTTTTTTTAAATGCTGTAGTTAAAATGAAGGATAATGGTAATTCCTTTGAGCGGTCCTTGCATTCTCAGAGGACCCGCTTGGCTTCTGCCATAGGCTCGTCGTACCTTTCTCGCATCTTATTCTTCACGTACGAGAGACGAGTTCATTACTCGTCCGGTGAAGTGGGCGGCCAAAGTTAGGCGTAAAGAGAGAGAGCCTTCAATGATAGTGGATACAGGCTTCCAAAACATATCAAAAACTACTTAACAGGAATTTGCAAAAATAATGCCGAGTATGCCCGTAAAACAATCATTCCCAGCACAAATACAAATAACGTACACATAAAATACGCATGAGTTTCTTACAATACATTCATTTATAGAAACATTTTATTTTTATTGACCGCTACAAAATTTCCTTTCGTGAAATATTGTGGGAAGCTCCCCACAAGTCGGGAACGTTTGCGGTGCGTAATTTCAGCGGCAGCGATGGATCATCTTGAGGAGTTAGCGGTCCAGAAGTACTGCATGTTCCGTACATTTGCTGTTCGCGCGTACCTCGGCAAATAAGTATCCTGACAACACGACTTTTCGCCAGGAAAGGTAAAAATCCAATAGCCTTAAGCTCGCGTGGTTTTGTTTTTTATCACATCAAATGTACTAGGAAAAAAAATCGCATTTCTGGAGCTTGCCTTAGCAGTTATCTCACGAGGTGAGGGAAACGTGAAGCCGTAGAATCGTGGTTACGAGTGAACATTCGTCGCGTGTGGTAAAATGCGACTGTTGCTAACGTAACTCGCACAGGAAGGCGTGACGTAAAGAGGCGCTGCGAGCCGGTTTTCAGCGCCTTGCACGTAAGAGCGACGGAGCGCTGGGCGCGCCTGTTATTCTCGCCCTTATCGCTGTGCGCCTCGAACGCGGAACAAAAAAAAAAGAATCTTGAACACGTGTATTTTTAAAGGCAATAGCTTACATGGAGATACTTGGGCAAGTAAAAACAGTGATGTGAGGGGAGCGTTGAAATCACCTCATGGCCGTAATACGCGAGGCGTTGAAAAGGCGTGGACCCTTCGACAGACTATTCTGTGATAAAGGAGAAAGATAGCACGACATTCGAAACACGCAGTTTATTGTTATGTTACGAAATATGTATTATATATATATATATATATATATCCTGGGGTCAAAAGGGGAAAAAGGTGGGAGGGGGGAGGTTTGCTCAAGGCTCCCATCTGGAGTGTTACCAGATACACCGAATCTGTCATCAATCGTTCATCATGGCAAAAATAATGTAATTTGCAAAATGCAAAAAGCGAATTGAGCCATTCTGCAAACAGAACTAATTACAATGTGCGTGGCGGTAAATTTTTCTTTTGAAAATATGCACACTTAACTGAGCAACTTCTATTTACCACGAGAATGCCGCTTTCCTGAAAATGCATACTACAAGATCAGTTAAATTACACAAATGAACTATGCTGAGAAACATATTTCGCATGTCAAATAAGCTATTCGTTCAGTGAAATGTGAAGTTTGTGTTGAACCTAACGTANTGCTGAGAAACATATTTCGCATGTCAAATAAGCTATTCGTTCAGTGAAATGTGAAGTTTGTGTTGAACCTAACGTACAGTCACTTTTAAATTCACCGAGGCTTCGTTTACTACGAATGCACTTTCCAAAACAACTCGCCGCCGAGGCGTGCGAAGTAAAAGTTTTCGATAAGCACGTAACGAAGATATTACGTCTAGAAAGTCGTTGTGGTTTTGTAGCCATGCATTTGCTCATCATGGATCATTACTATCTAGTGATATGTATGGACTGCGGAGTGTGAAAATAGAGGATGTTTACGTTCTTTGAAATTAATTTATCGCATTAGGCATACGTTAATTAAAAAATAGTTTGCTAACATTTTCGATACGTAAAGATGACAAAGTTCGTGGCTACATTTAAACGATTTTTTCCTCCCGAATTTGTTATGTTTTTGGAAATTTAAGGTAATGCTGTGCAGAAGTAACGTAGACCTGTGCATTGGTACATTCGGGAATTGAGAATTATCATCTAGTGTTAATTTTTTTTTTCTGCTTTAATTTTTTCTTTAACAAGCAGTGTAAGGTATCACCATTCCGCCGGTTCAGTAATCCGTCGCTAGCCACTTGGCTTTGCATCTGGCGTACGCTTTCAAGTTGTGATTCCACCCGACATTGTATTGGTAGGTAAAGACTGTATACCCTANGCTTTGCATCTGGCGTACGCTTTCAAGTTGTGATTCCACCCGACATTGTATTGGTAGGTAAAGACTGTATACCCTACTCGCGGTTTCCTTTAACTTTTCGAATCAAACCTTTGAAAAAAAAAAACCACCCCATGTATGACGTGTTGGGTTGTTCTCTAAATATGTCACGTGTCACAAGAGTTATATTCTTGTATTGACATAACATTATCTTATTTTGATGAAGTTTAACTTCTACCTGTATTTCGTTATGAATTAGATAGAAAGAAAATAGGTGTGTTGGTAATGCCTAGTGGGAAATAGTTCTTATNGAGAAATAGTTCTTATGCGAAATGTTGCCACACGGAATGCGCACGAATGTGGTGCGTCGGCCCTCTCGAGTAGTTTTCTAAGCTTTGTTTGTATGAGGCGGAAGAATATCCTGGAAGTAGAACGCCACCAGGGCTTCAGAACAGTGTTAAGTAACCGTGAATTGAGTATACTAGACTTTTTTGCGATGGTTCATATAAGCTGTGCTCTTACTCGTCGCAAATGAGTTATGTGATATTTTGAAGGATATTTTAAGAGGTATCTCAAAAACTATATTTTGCTCATCAGATGTGTGTGTACTTCTTGTAAGAAAATTTAATCGGCTCAACACATTTATGTATGTTCAAAAATGTTACAGCACAATTCGCGTATCAGGTATGCAGACAGGTGCTGTGTTCGAAATGAGAAAACCCGTAGTTTGTTGCCAAAGGGGTTTTCGAATGTAAGGGCGATAGTTATTGTAAGATTAAACGCAATTTTGTCTAACAGGAACTCACTTAACTGCTGCAAGTAGGTGTCGGAGAAGTAAATGGCACAATTGATTTTCGGTTATGCTGTAATGCGCTTGTGTTTTTATTTTCGCCTTGTGTTTATTGTAACGGTGACGCCAAGGCCGCGAGCACTGGCGACCGAAGTGCGCTGTGAACGCGCGGGAACAAACGAGTACAGGTGATTGGTGCTTTTCTTTGGAATGGGGTGTGATGTGATGTCCTGTCTCCTTCGCCTAGGGTCAAGCGGACCAGTGTGAGGGTGTCAAGCGCCGTATATAGCTTGCACCAGCTTGCAGCGTTGCCAGATGACTGAGTAACCAAGTCGCCTAGTNTACAGCGTTGCCAGGTGACTGAGTAACCAAGTCGCCTAGTTTGCCAACTCGAGCAGCTCAAAATCACTTTTAAAAAAAAAATCCCCTGTAAAATGAATACGAGGAAACAATTTTCCACGCAAACATAAAGAAATTTTACACAATAGTACGAACGTTTATATATTTAAGATTATTCTGCAATATTTATATCACGTACCGTTGGAAAATGTTAAGTTTCAATTAGTTTACCACAGCGTGGGAAACGACGATGTCACGTTTAAAATGATTCCATTAAGTGACGTGACAACTGATACTGGTAATATCTGCCACACAAGTAGAGTGTTTCCTTTTTCTTTAAACTTCCGCTATCTGAGTGGGAAGAAGCACTTACATGAAAACCCACGGCCAGCACTAGCAAATACTTATATCGTAAAGCGCCTAAAATAATTGCAAGTAGCCAAATCGGCGACAAATGTTTTTTTTTTTTTAAGTCTCCATATAGAGACGTGAAGTAGTCCGAATGGCTACCAATCACTTCATCTGGCAAGGCCTCTTTAAAAAAAAAGAGCTTGTTAGTTGGCTGTGCGGTGGAACTCGAATGACTTTTCCCAGGTGCGCAAACCGTCGTTCCTAACCGCACAAGTGAAAGTTAGTAGCGATAAAGCAATCTGTAATGAAGTGTGTNTGAAGTCTCCATATAGAGACGTGAAGTAGTCCGAATGGCTACCAATCACTTCATCTGGCAAGGCCTCTTTAAAAAAAAGAGCTTGTTAGTTGGCTGTGCGGTGGAACTCGAATGACTTTTCCCAGGTGCGCAAACCGTCGTTCCTAACCGCACAAGTGAAAGTTAGTAGCGATAAAGCAATCTGTAATGAAGTGTGTGAGTCTTGCTTCCCTCGCGACGGACAGTCAGTCATGCCAGAGGCCCTGCGTCGTCTGTCACTTCAGCTTGCGGACAAACGCCTCTACGACAACGGTAGATGGAACCACAGTCGCTCGTGGCCACTGCGTTCTGTATCGCATCTCTCTGTGGCAACGCCGCGGGCGGTATTCTCGAGAGTAAGCAATCTGCTTGTCATTACAGTGTCTCTTGGGCCACATATTACGTAAACGTGGTTCATTTTAAGTTATTCGGAAAACGTATTAAGTCTCGGATTCGCCCCTTTTGCAGAACGCCAACGCCGTGCTACTATCACCGTGGTATTCCCGTAAGACAATAATAGCGGCATTACCATGCAAGTCTGAGAGNACGCCAACGCCGTGCTACTATCACCGTGGTATTCCCGTAAGACAATAATAGCGGCATTACCATGCAAGTCTGAGAGCGCGCTGTATATCGGTAAGGAAACACTTGTGCTACCAATCAGAAACTAACAATACACAAAATTACAGGCTTTTCATGGGTCGTTGATATTTACAAACAGTATGATGGCTAATCTTACGTAAAAAAATGGTTTTTTTTTACATGTGGAAAAATCACGTCCTTGAGAGAAAATGTTTGCATACTTACGTTTCCGATTTCCATTTACTTTGAAATCTGATTTCGTTTACCTCNACGTCCTTGAGAGAAAATGTTTGCATACTTACGTTTCCGATTTCCATTTACTTTGAAATCTGATTTCGTTTACCTCCCTCCTCCTTTTTGTTGAAGGGTTTAAGTACAGTACTGGACATGCAGTTAATTAAAACTTTGCTTTGCAATGTTTCCATTGTTCGGCATCAGGGCGACGACTGTTAACTTATTAATATTATTTCACTCTAAGACGAGTGCGCGCTGGCGAGTGTGGTGCTAAGAGGTTGTATATGACCTTGGAAATGCAGGCAACATTAGAAGGAAATATTGTCTTAGACTATGACATTCTACCAACATGACAAACATCCCCACCAATGACGGGGGTCCATCTGGGGTAGATTTTTGTAAGTATCAGTTATTACCTCACAGTAAATGCACATTTATTTCGTAATTATACCAATTGAGAAGTACAATTTTTTTTTCAGTTTTTCTTTCCTTTTGAAAAGTTAATGCAATTGTAATTTACATTTCATAACAGCATACTGGCATAGAACTCTTGAGTGTATTATGAGTAAACGAGATTTCTTTTAATGTTTAATTTAGTATGTGTTTCATACAAAATTTCAATTCTCACAAAAAATTGTTTAAAACATTTTTGTTTTGATTTTTTTAATTTAAAAAGAAGGCGAAGCTCATAACATTATGCAAACCTAAATATTTACTTCAAAATAGGTTCAAACCTACAAGGAACAAGTAATCTTTGAGAACCTTAGGTATTGCCAACCACACCCCTTTTTTAAATTCTAATTTTTGTTATTAAGTATTTAAGCACACACCAGCGAATCGTTGCCCGGCCATGGCATGCTGCAAGGGAACTTATTAATTGATATGCGGGAAGTGCATCTTACTTGCTGAAGAAAGTCGTCAAAAGTTTTATTTTCTTTCCGCAAATTCAAACGCGTAAACGCGGTGTCTGTTGATAGAGTTGATAACAAATGGATGGAAATATTTTAGAATTTGGGGAGGGGAGNAAGTATAAGGAGGACTGGGTCGCGAACTGGACACAGGTGAAATCTTCAGCAGGGATTCGGCTACCACGTCCCTCACTTGTATTCGTCGCTTGTTCCCTTCCCTCGACCGCCCAACGCGCTTGTTAGTCGCCTCTTTCCTCTTAGCGCAGTCAACTGAAGTGCATAGTGGCTGTCCTTCCACAGAAACACCTGTCCACCTGTAGATCCTCTACTTGTACATGTGAACGTGGTACGTGTAATGTGTGTTGGCTATTTGTAAATAACTCATCTTAGTCTATATTTTATATCCAAAAACTTTTTTACGATTAAAATAATTTTTTTTTTCTAAGCTGCTCCAGGAGCAGTTCTGTGTCGCTATGTGTAAGAATTTTAAAATATTTTGTTAAAAAAATGTCCCGAGGTGTATTTGAAGGATCTGTCTGGGAACGGTACAGCACATTCTCTCGAAGACAACAGCGCTCGAGAATCGATCAGCGGGTTCTCGTGTGAGAAGGACAGAGGCGGCTGGTAAAGTCCTGGCTAGGCTCGATGACTAATGCACCTTCTCGGAGTCCTTCGCATGAACCAATAAGCATCGAGAAGCGGCTCGTTGCTCCTGCAACCTCCGCCAAGCAAGCGATCAGGCATTCCATCCGCACGTGGCGTGGCGTAATGATGTTGACATCGGAAACAAATATCGATATAATTTATATTGGTTACTTACAAAAGTATCGTTTTACGAAACGATTTATCTAAAGAAAACTATCGATTTCCGGTACATCGCAATCCGATATTTTATGTATTAAAGGATTTGACAAATGTAAAATTTCTTGGGATATTACATATTGAGGACACAATAAGTGGCTCCTGTTTTTGGCGCACCTTGCCAATGTAAACATAGTTATTTTTAAATCAAGTTTTGAATTCAAAATAGATTTGATTAAAAGCACACTTTAAAAATATTTATTTCCGATACTTGGAAAAGGGTATTGATTTCTATAACATATCTTTGAAATATAAAGGCGATTTATATCGATGTATAGTTGATATAATATCGTAATTTCGGTATATCGATATTTGTTGAACGTCCCTAGCGTGGCGTCTGTCAAACTGCGTTTTAATTGGCTGAGACGCCAGTCAGCGTGCAGCTGTCAGAGCAGAAACACGCGCGCCTTGCGTGTTTCCTCCAGCCGCCGCTGGTACCTGCAGTTCCGTTGTAGTGGCTGCCGGGTTTGTTTACGCGCGCTCCAAACTAAGAGCGAATGTGGTTCCGCCGCTCCCAGCAGCACTGTGCGTCACGCCCAGAGCTTCACAGAAAGCAAAGACACAAGTTGCGAGGTGACTGCGCGAGAAATACTGCCTGCAAACTAACTGTCTGCTTTCCCAGTGGCTTAATCCGTTTTTCCTGTAAGAAAATGTAGCCTCGCACCATTTTGGAATTTTCTTTTACGATGTCGTTACCAGTCACCTTCAAATTGTAATTGGAATTTTTAGACGAAAATCAACCCACAGAGCTAACAAAAAGCTGTCGAATAAACTCTGCTTTGAAGTCACTCTGTCATTTTTGGTATATATTTAATTTCTTAGACTTTCATGCCACATTTTCACCCCTTTCGTAATCTCAATCTCTACTTGTTTATGTAATTTCGCCTGTTTTTCCTCTCCGTGTTTTTTGAAGAACATAAAGCTAAGTAGCGAAAAAGAATTGTTAAAATATCGTCGTCAAACGTCTAATTGGAAAACCACGTTATTGTCTTACATGAGATATTCTGTAAATTTTACAAGCCTTGTGTCTTTCCTTTTTGAATAGCTTTATGTTGGGCTTGTTTGTAAATTACTTTTACTTTGGCTTTGTAGTATATAAAAGCTGTTGTTCTAACCGAAGTATATATTTTTATTTACTGTACATAAAATATTACTCTTGCTTAGAATGTAATGTTTATCTCGGACGTCTGTGAGCGAACGTAAAATGAAGTCGTAGGCGAGTAATTGTCGAACGGAAATGGTAAACGGGTACCTGATAGTCATTTCTGTCCAAGAATGACGAGTTGATTGTTTATGGTTGTTATGAAGGACAGAGCACGAAATAAAAAAGATAATGAATCACACTTTGTTGTCTTGGATGAGGGTAAGGTTTCAAAAATCGATAACGGCTAAGGTCGTTGCATCCAAGAAAGAAGGCTACGCAATATAATACATAAATAATGTTTCTGTGTATTTTAAGATTATTTCCCTACTTATTTTGCAAATGCAACTTTAATTATGGAGAGGTAATTTTCAGGCTGTTTTATTCCAGTTCAAAGAGTAGTCAAACATGGGAAAAAAATTACGGAATCTATTTTTCACTATGAAATTATTTCTTAAGCATTTTGCTACAAAATAAAGAAGAGTAACGTAAAATAATTTACTACAGATGAAAACACAATTGCAGTTAATAAATTAGTCATTTTTGCTTGGAAAACCTTCTTTCTTGGAAAGACACGCTCATTCATTTTCCTCCAAAATGTCTTGTAGCTTTAATTCTGTAGAGATGTTTACCTTGCACTGTGTATCGTGCGACCAACATGTGTCGGCTGCTTGTTTTGTTCGCTGTTCTGTCAGAAACTGTGATGCTAAATGACTAAAAAAAAAATTTTGTTCTCAATAATAATCTAGTCGCTTAGGGTTTACTGAACATTAAAAGCCATTCATCCAATGACGAGAAGCTGACGAAGCAGAATAATATCGAAACATGTTTATCTTTTCTACCTAAAGTGATTTTCAGTGTCAATATTCAATTAAGATACACTTATTAGCGATAGTATTTTGCAGTATTTTAGAGTAGACCGTGCAGTTACCTAGAGAAATGAGATTTAAGGGAATCTGTACACGATGTTCTTTCGGTGTCTGGCTGTCAAGTGGATGCACCACCCAACGATGGCATCGAGAGTTCGCATCGTTGGGATGGGATTTTTTTTTTTTTTTAACGCTGTGAAGTGTGCGCGAATGAGGTTGTGTGTGCAGTTGGTAAGCATGGTGTCGGTCTGCTCTACGATGTCACGTCAACAGCACTGCAGCGGTGAACTGAGGGGATGTCACCCCCCGCGGCGGGGCACGGGGGGAGTTGCGTTGTCGACGACGCAGCCGACCAATGGCGGCCTTCCTCTGGTCCGCTGACTTCCGCTCTCCGTCGCATTGCCAGCCGTGTTCTGCAGCGTGGGACGACCCAACAGCAACTCTCTCTTACATAACGCCGGCGATTTTTTTTTTTACATGGAAGTAATGGATATCGACCGCATTTCAATTCAGCACAATTTTAATATAAAAATGTATTGTATCTCTTTTTATATCTGCATTAAGTGCCATATCTTGTTTGAGAAAAGTGAAAAAATCTATTTGTTTTAAAATTTGCGTGAATCCCGCAAATAAAACGAATGCAGGCACAACATTGCTATTATTGTGTAGGCTTAAATTAAATAGTAGATTTTAGTTTTAATTATTAAAATAATTATTATTCTTGTCCGAAAATTAAAAAAAGTAGGCTAATTGTTTTAAAATGTAGATAATATCATTTTCAATGTACATTCGTAATCTAGCAATATTGTGTTTTTTTTTTTACACCTTGCACTTAAAACATGAAAGAAATGCTACTTAAACGTTTTTAGGAAATATCCAAGTATTTGCTGGGACCGCCAAAGTATACAATACCAATGAAACTGGCCTCTCTTAAGTTGTGTTCCCTCGTTTGTATGTAATTCGCTTCTGTAACTGAAGCAAAACTTATATACGTCCTCGAATTTCTAGCGCTGGGTACGATAGATATTTTTAAAATATAGGTTANGAAAAAAACTTTTTATTCCTTATGTGCGTGCTTTTCTAGGATTCGTTCTGTCGTGAAACTCTAGGATGCAAACGAGCCTCTTTGTATCGTAACACACTTTTCGACGGTTTCCATTCTTCGCTGTTTCATGTCGTTCCGAGTCTTCTCTGTGTCTGTTACTCTGTGTGTGTCCTCGCCCTCGACTCTTTGGATGTAAATGTGCTGGGGGTAATCCGAGGCCATCGCTGCGACCCCAACACCTTCATTTGCAACTGCAACTGGCTATTCCTGGAAGCCGAGGCCACTCGTCTGCTGCGTCCTGTGTCTTTCTGGCGCCGAAGAGACGCCCAAAGCGCAATCTGAGTGTTGACGTCCCCGAGAGCTTGTCAACCCCGGTCACATTCTGAGCCATTTGAATACAATTCTCCCTCTATTCTTATCAATGTACTATCTGAGGATTCGATTTACACGAAACCATTCACGATTATTAAAATTCATTAAAATAACGCCACGTAAAATTTGAAAATACATATTTCGTAAAACTTTTGAGTACGTAGGAGCCTCTTAAAAGATTTTCTTAAATTTGAAAGGAGTATCTGCGGTTTTCCCGTTCAGTTGTATAATGAAATCGGTCCCTGATAGTCTAGGAGAACTCGAAATTGTATATTTAAATTATAAATATTAGTTTTTATTACCTTAAAATCGATATTATACGTATCATACTTAAAGGCATTGGGAGCTTGAATGAATCAACAGTAATGCAATATTACAAAAATGTGTATCATTCTTTAAAAATCGCAATACGTTAAAAGCATCTGAGTTATAGCGTTAAATTTCTAACGTGCAAACGAGTACAAATTATCCGTAAGGATTGTTACAAAACCTTCTTTCCGCAGGTGCATTTCCTGTTTAGACGAACAGTAACTTTTCTCGTAAAGGATGCATAAAGTTTTTTTTTTTTTTTTTGCGACGTCTTGCGACGACCTCAGTTTTTTTTTCCGTTCCCAAAACGTTCTAATATTGTGACGTCACATAGTTTAGTTTGATGTCTTCGTCGTTTCCTTGCCGGAAGTAGCGTTTGGTATCAAGTTTAACTACGCGTGAATTTAGACACCACATCCGTACGGAAATGCAACGGAACTAAACTCTCTATTCGCACTGCGATGGTTATGCAGTATATAAGAACATGTGTTTTTCGCGAAAATATTTATGGCTGTGCTTGAATTCAATATCCTTCGTCCACAACCACAACTTCCTCTGGTTATTGGCCTGGTGTCTACGTGAGAAGACATATTCTTATTTGACTGGGAACATCGTAATAAAGTACTCCGATACTGAAAGTCCATGATTTGCGGACAGACACTTGAGGCACGTGACATTTAAAATCGCCCAATCACGAAAGTGCATACGAACAAAATTATTTTGGAGCTCAACTGGTCTTGAAATCTTTTCGCGACAAATGTCTGTCCTTGGTTATATATCATGTGATAGATAACTCATTCATTTTCTTCAAATTAGTACGACCGACAACAGACTTGGTTAAGTTTGGGGCGAATTCTGCGTCATCACCTCGCGTCCATGCACGAAGACTGTCGTCGAAGGTTAATAACATTTGTGGGTACTTACAAATCACAGCCCCCTGCATGTGAAAACTGATGCGTGTTCGAACGTCGCAGAATTCGAAACTTCCTCATTGGCTCCGTCTGCCACAACGCAGGTCTCCATTCAGTGTAGCGCACACAGGTAGTTACTGCTGCCAAGCGACCACTGCTTGGTTCTTGGAAGGCCAGCATAAGACGGCGTACATACTAACTCGAGTTTAGCTTAAAATCAAAACCGACACATGCAACAGTGCTTTGCTAAGGACCCTCTAATACAAGCTGTCACTTCTGGCTCAAAAAAAAAACAATACAGAGAGGGAAGGGTATGGAGTAAAAAAAAATAGAGTGTACTTTCTTAGCGAACTGCTATTTGTCAGGCAACAATAGCTCCCACTCCCTTACTTTTATCCAAACGTGTACGTAACGAACTTGTACGTAACGAACGTGTGCGTATCAATATGAAAGTACGTATTCTTACGGCACGGTTCGTGGTTATAGTGTACGTAAGGAATGTTTACGTACACGATGACCATGAAAAGTGCCGCGAGAATACCTGCTTTCATTTTGATACGCACACGTTCGTTACGTACACGTTCNACACGATGACCATGAAAAGTGCCGCGAGAATACCTGCTTTCATTTTGATACGCACACGTTCGTTACGTACACGTTCGTTACGTACACGTTCGTTACGTACACGTTTTTCATCGCAGCCCGACCTTTAAACGCGGTCTCCGCGCAAAGCTAAATTTTTCTCGTCTCGGCTCGACACTGAAACCACTTTCAACGAACCTAGCGGCAAGAGGTGACACTAAAATAAATCTTAAGCTAGAAAATTTTTATTGATGCTATTTTACTAACAGTTTTTAGTCCATTCAACTCATAACATATATTTGTATCGTTAAGGCTCTGAATGTGTCATATATCGGTCATCGTTCCGAGNGAAAATTTTTATTGATGCTATTTTACTAACAGTTTTTAGTCCATTCAACTCATAACATATATTTGTATCGTTAAGGCTCTGAATGTGTCATATATCGGTCATCGTTCCGAGAAAAAAAAATATGTGACCAGGGAGAAAATTAATTTAAAAGCCTTCGAGTCGGTTATGCTGGCATAGAATCTTTTAGATTAATTAAATACGTTAATGAAACAGAGGTGCTTGTCTGTTGGCTGAAACCAGGATTTCTTTCACGCATGCGTAATCTGACCTGTACTGGTATCTGGGGTAGTTCAATTGAACGGTTCTTTCATTGATCGGTTCTCTCGAGATTCCGGTCCGACTTCACTCACCACACGGCTTCGGGTACTTGGGAAGGGATAACAGTCAACTGTAGGGAATGGCGATACAAGTTATAAATAATTTTTTTTACAGGCATTATTGAAGTAAACTCTGCCGGGTTTCCGTAGAAGCATGTCTGTAAGATTGCTGTTAGGTGCACACATATACTCACACTCCTACACACGATTCAGGATAATCTTCGGAATAATCCCAACTTCTCGGACGTTCCTTTCGGATGCAGTTTGCGGACGCGATCGCTTCGTTATCGGAAACTTCTAGAAGTCCGACCTAGTCGGATATCACACCAGCTGCGGACATGTCTGGAAAGAAATACGCAAGAGGCCGAAAACATTCTTCGTGTCGAGTGTCTTTAACAAACCTGTTGTTGTTACTTGCTTTTATCTTATATTTCCTGTAACGGTGATTAACGCTTGTACCGAACCGCTGATAAAAAATAATGTTGGCCCGGTGGCAGTTGTTAAGTGACGTTTATATCGCTCGTTCTCCAAGTCGGCCGGATCCTCAACTGAAACGCCATTCACACGATCGCAGTTTTCTTGAACACGCTTTTCTTTTACAAGTCTTCACACGACCCGAAAAAACAGCGACTTGTCTTAAAAGTTACGAGACCTCGAATGAATTCAACAAAAGAAAAGCTCGATAGTCTGAAAACAAAAAAAAATAATTATCCTTCCAAATAATTAAAATTCGCATTAATTCTAGTATAGAAGCGTTTGCTGTATTTCCAGCGCCTAGTTTGTCGTCATAATTAGTCTGAAATAAACTCTTTCAAAGTCGCTCAGTATACAGGTCTTTGCTGTTATAACGTTAGCAAAAAAACAATGCTTGTAATAAGCGCTAACATGAACGCGAAGTAGATATATCCATGCCACGGCACATAATCAGGAACTGTTTGCAGTTTTAAATATAATAGTTGAAATATTTTTTCCGGAATATTATTCAAAGTGATTAAGTCTTTTTCGGAACAACACGGCAGGAAAGCATAATGTTTTAAAGAAATATCTGATCGTGTATATTTGTTTCATGTTTGCTTTAGAACCAACCGTTTTATAGCATCTCGTCGTATAAAATTTTGTGCGTGCGTGCGCGTGTGTGTGTATGCGAGGATAAAAAAAAATACTTTGTAACCAGCCTTCCACTTTCCAAGGTTGGCATAATTGTATTAGACTCTTTTTTAACTGGCCTATACGTGTCGGTGAGTACCTATATATGTATATGTAAACGGGGGGCGGTTTGTTTCGTCCAAGGGAAACAATTGTACGAGTTGCGTTCTTGGACGACGCAGTCTGCCCCTGGAAACTACGCTACTATGTATTATTATGATATATAATAATTATATAAGAGATAAGTAAAAAAAAAAAAACAAGAATACATGTAGTAAGATCGACAGAATGATTAGTGAGAACGGAATTTTCCATCCCGTTGATATGATATAATAATATATAATACATGTGTATAATAGTCTATAATTTTTCATATTGTTGTACAAATTTTTAAGTTTATATTAAAAATGTTTTTGTGCATTCATACAATTACCACGTGTTGTTATTTCTAACCCCCTTGGCGCCACGCTCCTCTCTGATCATCAGCAAGTCTCGTAGCCTTCTCTTTCAGGCCGCAGTCTAGTTGTATGACAGTCTGCTCTGAGCTCGGCACACCTTGAGTGCTTACTGAACTCTCCACTAGGCGGTACTATATAAGCAAAGTCACCTCATGTACACCGCAGTGTCATTGCCACCTTACGCAGAGGGACGTGCGTGAGTGAAGAGATCTGGGCGGCTCTTAACATCGAGAGTATCGAGCACCGCCGGAATGCAAGGGCGGGGTAAACGGGAGATCCCCGAGAAAACCCGCCGACCAGCGGCATCGTCCGGCACGATTCCCACATGCAAAAATCCGGGGGCGGCCCCGCCGGCGAGTAGTCTGACCACTAAACCACCACGGCCCCCCAGAAGGACGCACAATACCATTTTAACAGTGAGTAATATCTGCAGTATTTATTAACTAGCCGTAAATACAAATTCACATTTCTCGAAAGAATATTGAAAAATGCTAAATTTTGCGTTTGTGATAGTCGGTTAAATGTACGTTACTAGAGATTTTATGTAAGTGTAAATTGGTGCAACGCTCCACATGGTCAAACAACAAAAGTAACAAGTGTCCTATACTTACTCTCAAATAGTGGGATTTGGGTCCTGTAACCAATTGTTCATTGGGTGAAAGTTCTGGTAGGCGAAAATTGCAGATATCTCGATTTTCACCGGTATGAGCTTTCATTTACATATGCTGCAAAACTCTTGTTTAAAAAAAATTGCGTAGAATTTGGTGACGGGTAAAATCATCTCATTTCATCGGGGAAAAATAATAAAACTCTATACGACAGTTTGCAAAGCTGGCAGGGAAAAAATCACGCCATTTTAAAATGTATTATAGTTTTTTCTTACAATGAATTTTTTTTAGTTTTTTTTTATTTTTTTTTATAATCTAAACTCGATTATTCCTATCCGTAATATAAAGAANAATATAAAGACGTCGTTATTAGCCCTGTGTTTCAAAGTTTCGTTCAATGATAACTTTGCACCCTTTGGTATTTGTCATGAAGGGAGGAGAATTTACACATCAAACTTTCGCAAACTACATAACTCCATTCAAGGAAACGTTTTTCAGGAATTTCTTGTTTTATATTACGTGCAGTATTTTCAATTTAGTTTCAAGTAATGTCGTTCGAAATTCTTGCCTTCTTTGTCACTTTGCATAACGCATAGTTTCACAGCGTTTTTACCTGTAGTTCATAATATCTCCCTGTATTTATAACTATGAGATTTTTTTTTTCTAGAAGTTGGAAAACTAAAGTTAACAAATAAACAAACGCCATTGTCTGATGACGTGATTTCGAAAGTATTGCAGACGGCCAGTGTTAGGGACTTGCGCAAAAGACGGAAATGAGTTTATACAGGCTGTTAACGATTGATTGAACACTTTTGAAAACGACCTTTGTAAAACGTCACTGCCCTTGACTGCGTATATATTTTAATAGGCACACCGGCCAGCATGCGCCCAGTAAAGTAGTTCCACGTCTTAACGTTGAATTAAAAGCTTTAGGTAAACATTTGTGAATACTGATGTTAATTATTTAGTAGTTTTTTATTACGCTTAAGTGTGACAATTAGTAAGTCTCTAAAATGCTTACTTTTCTAATAATTTTACAGCTTTATTTGACCGACGAATGAACAAAGTGGTGAGGCTCATGGGAATGTAAATTTCACATATGGTGGAAGAATACACAATGTGAATACAAGTAGATCTTAATTAGGGTTTTCGAAAGTGCTCGGTTTACCGNCACATATGGTGGAAGAATACACAATGTGAATACAAGTAGATCTTAATTAGGGTTTTCGAAAGTGCTCGGTTTACCGTGAACAGCCCTTAGTCAATTATCCACAGCCTATCGTGAACACGTACAACCCAGTGCTACGTCACTCTGTCCTACTGTTCTCTTCACTTGGAATACATTCGGGTAGCCGTAGAACTCGGTGAATCCATTTTGAAACAGAATTAGGCATCACTTCAATATTATTCTTTACATGGCCCACTATGAATTGGTGTTACAAAATCAGCGCAAAACGCACCCGTCGTGTTTTAAATCGACCCCAAATCTCACTACGGAAGCAGAAGTGGTTGTGTCCATCACCGTTATGGAAGCAAGTCCTTCGCCATTATGGAAGCAAAACTGCTTGCATCCATCCCTCTTTGACAGTGCTGAAAAACTTATTGCATAAACACCAAAACTACTACCTGCAGAATCATTTAAGTGCCAAAACATGGTTATTCCGTATTGAAACAGATGTATAGCCTAGAATATGCAGAATATACCGCAGAGGTGTTTGTCGTGCCTGTCAAAGTATTGACACGAAACTACAATTTACATTATCTTGTATTTTCAAAGAGTGAATGATGCAGTTGGCATCACTGCATGCTTATGGAAATATATCCCCCGCTAAAATAATCAGCTGATTAGATAATGTTGAACTCTGTGTGCAAGATAAACTGCTGTGTGGTTTCTTTTGAGTTTAGTTGAGCAGCGGGCGAATACTTACTACAGCATATTGAGAGAAAATAATAAAGGCGAACTAACATTACAATTCGGCTGCCAAAAATACCTGACACATTGCCGGAAGTGCCTGACCAAAATGCGTACTATAGTAGTCAAATTTATGTTTACAATTTTACAGAGCGCCGAGGTTTACCAAGATCCTCGCAGAACAAAGACGAACACATTTATATACAGGATGATTCTAAAATCGTGGGACAAAC
>NQII01002092.1:209767-252092 GCA_002778355.1 Clitarchus hookeri | reverse complement strand
GTCCCTTGCAATGACAGCCTTACACTTAATGTACGGTTAAAGTAATTTGGTATATATTAGGACTTTAACTGTTAACAAAAATTAACATAATATAAATCACACTAGATACTACATAGCCTTAAAATTAACCATTAGAATAATTCAGTATGTTTGAAGTTGCAGCCAAATAAAAAACCAGTATCATTCCTACATGAATCGCGATATTAACACAAGAATCTTTCTTTTTAATGTAATTTCTCACAGTATAGTAGTTAAAAATAGTAGGTTCTGGGGCATCGGCATTGGCGTGGGAATCGGGGAGCCGTCCCCCCCCCATTTTTCCCACAAAATTTTCCTTCTTCCTCTCAAAAACGTCAAAATTTTCTGAATTTCCCTCAAAATTTTCCAAAATTTTGGATCTAATGCACAATTAGGCTGGTTTGCACAATGAGGCTGGATCCGGCTGAAAATTGTGCAATTTCAGCCAGAATGTGCAAGCAGGTACGCGAGGCTCTCGTCTCTGATTGGCTACGCGAGGCTCTCGAAATGGTCTCGTCTTTGATTGGCTATGCGAAGTTCTCGAAAGGGTCCTGTCACTGACAAGCCAGCACCATCCATCTTGGCTAAAGAATGTTCGTGTTCATTGCCCCCTGTCATGCAACTTCTCACATTGTATAAGCATAGTTAAACCAAATTCCGTATCGTTTAACATATAGTCCCCGAATTCATAACATACGCATCACCCTCGACAACGAAAATTAACAGAAGGTCATTTATGTCCTATGCGTACTTATAAGCATAGTTGACCATAATTTCCGAACCGTTTAAGATACAAGCTTCAAATTCGTAACATAGGCATCATCCCCGACAACGAAAATTATCACAGGGCCATTTATGCCCTATAAGCACTTATAAGCATAGTTGGCCACAATTTCCGAACTGTTTAAGATACGGGCGTCAAATTTGTAACATAGGCATCATTCCCGACAACGAAAATTATCGCAGGGTCATTTATGCCCTTTACGTACTTATAAGCATAGTTGGTCGTAATTTCCAACCCGTTTAAGATACAGGGGTCAAATTCGTAAGATAGGCATCATCCCCAACAACGACAATTATCAGTAATATATACNCCATTTATGTCCTATGCGTACTTATAAGCATAGTTGACCATTATTTCCGAACTGTTTAAGATATAGTCGACAAATTCGTAACATAGACATCACCCCCGACAACGACAAATATCACAGAGTAATTTATGTCATATGCATACTTATAAACATAGTTGGCCGTAATTCCCGAACTGTTTAATATACAAGCGTTAAATTCGTAACATAGACATCAACCCCGACGACGAAAACNTTGGCCGTAATTCCCGAACTGTTTAATATACAAGCGTTAAATTCGTAACATAGACATCAACCCCGACGACGAAAACTATCACATGGTCATTTATGCCATATATGTACTTATAAGCATAGTTGGCTGTAATTGCCGAACTCTTTAAGATAGAGTCGCCAAATTCATAACATAGACATCACTACCGACATCTCGAAAGGGACACATCTCTGATTGGATACGCGAGGCTCTCGAAAGGATCCCATCACTAACAAGCCAGCACCAACCATCTTGGCTGAAGAATGTTCATGTTCATTGCCCCCTATCATACTACTTCGACGACGAAGCCAGCAGCTTATCATAAAGGACGCTACCTCACACAACGATAAAATGTGCCTAACATGTTACGCGAGGGATATTGCGGTAAAAGATCAAGGTCAAGTTCATATGATGTCCTCCTTCGAGATAATGGTCATTGGTCAAGGTCAGGGGTGTGCCTAACACGTTACACGAGGCTCTCGAAAGAGTCTCGAACGAGAAGAGCAGAAAACACCGACAAATAAGGTAAGTCCTTCACATGGTGGGAGACATCGTTAGTTATTGAGACTGTATCACTTAGACCCACAAACAACTGCTGCCAATAACATCTAACAAAACCACATTTTTATTGGTCCCGACATACGACATAGCGATATACTGACACCTGTTCAGTTCGAAACAAAATATTTGTTCGCTGCAACCCTTAAAGTACACTTTTCACATGCGCGAAACAGTTTCGTGCGCACGCCCTTTTTAGGAGCGAACGATCGAAAGTAATGGGGAAACACTTTGTTTTTTTTTTTAAGGTAGAGGGATGGGAAATTGGCTTAAAAATTAGACTTGATAAGGGCCACATACAAAATCACCTTCAAGATTAAAACGCAGCAGTAATTAAGCTTATTTCATGACAAAATCACGCGAGTTCTTCTAACACTAATTTCTTTTTGAGCCCAACTGTGTAAATATATTTATAAATACATTCCACAAAGTTCTCCAAAATTTTATATTCATCTGGCCCAACATTTTGATTGTAACAATTAAAATCCCATATTTACATATTTTCTTCATATAAGGCCACCAAAGCAAGGAAGTTGCTTTCCAATCCGACAATGTCATATTGCTATAACTATCCAAAAACTCTTATTCTCGTTGATGATGGGGGGTGAGGGGGGGTGCATCGTCTCCGTCGCCCCTCCCTTAGCGTACGCCACTATCCAGAAAGAGCTAACAGGAGGCCCCCCTAGCCACAGAATACTTCATAATACAGATGTGAAACACCAGTATATACCGTGAGCTCCAGATGCACACGCCAGCAAAATGGCGTCACTAGCCAGCAGCATGTTGGAACGCCGTCCACAAAACAGCGCCTTGTAATGTACCTAGCTCAGCCAATAGAAAACCTTTCGCAGCACGCAGTAGCCAATAAGACGCAAGGCTCACTTCCAGAGCTTTGTGCAGCCAATGAGGAAATGGGTACGCCCACGGGACCGTGGTGATGTAGTGGTTAGACTACTCGCCTCCCTCCTAGACGAACCGGGTTCGATTTCCGGTGGGGTTACTCCCAGATTTCCGCACGTGGGAATCGTGCCGGACGATGCCGCTGGTCGGCGGGTTTTCTCGGGGATCTCCAGTTTCCCCCGCTCTTGCATTCTGGCATACTCACCTCACTTCACCCTCGTCGGCTCTCAAGACATCGTTGTTAAGAGCCGCCCAAATCTCTCAACTCCACTCAGCGGCGTGTGTTGAACAGTGGCAAGGTAAGCTGTGTTTTGCTCTGTGCTATACCTAATCCTTTGCTAGTTTACACATCGGCTACTTAAACGTAGTAGTTCAGTTGACGTCACAGCACGTGTGTAATGGGTGCCTCGCCGCTCTCTCGTGAGTGGCCGCAGTACATTCAGTTTCTTCCGGCTCCGCTCTGGTTACTGGTTCCTTCTACGTGCATCGAGTGTGTACAGCACTGAGCAAGCACNCATCGGCTCTCAAGACATCGTTGTTAAGAGCCGCCCAAATCTCTCAACTCCACTCAGCGGCGTGTGTTGAACAGTTGCAAGGTAAGCTGTGTTTTGCTCTGTGCTATACCTAATCCTTTGCTAGTTTACACATCGGCTACTTAAACGTAGTNGGCAAGGTAAGCTGTGTTTTGCTCTGTGCTATACCTAATCCTTTGCTAGTTTACACATCGGCTACTTAAACGTAGTAGTTCAGTTGACGTCACAGCACGTGTGTAATGGGTGCCTCGCCGCTCTCTCGTGAGTGGCCGCAGTACATTCAGTTTCTTCCGGCTCCGCTCTGGTTACTGGTTCCTTCTACGTGCATCGAGTGTGTACAGCACTGAGCAAGCACCAGCTTGCCTTGCAACACTTCACCACACGTCACAGGAACCGCAACAACATTTCGTCTCTTTGTAATTATTTACAGTGTTGCCAACTTGGGGGAAAAGTAGTTAAATTTAGGGGATTTNCAACAACATTTCGTCTCTTTGTAATTATTTACAGTGTTGCCAACTTGGGGGAAAAGTAGTTAAATTTAGGGGATTTGAGAATCATGTTGGGGACGAGATTTGGATGTTCCTATTAGCGATATTTATAGGGTTATTTCTTGCATTTTGGAGAAAAATCTAGGGTATTAAAAATGATTAAAATTTTCTTTATTGTTTGCTGGAACAATAAAATTGCTTGTGCATTATTTTTTTGGGGATTTCCCATAAACATCCGTCCTCTCTCCCCTGTGTGCGAGAGAGAAAGAGGGACTAAGAGTAGGCCCACGTCATCCACCTGAAGGACACGTCTCTGTTCCTCCCCGACTGAGTTTCGTGTGGGAACCCCCGACTGTTTACCCTCTCTCTTGGAATCCCCTTCTCCCGATCTTGCATTCGCTGTGTAAGTAGCTTTTAGTCGTCAGTGGCGTTTATTTGAGTGACTCTCTTATTATGTAGAAAAATGCCAAGTCTAAATCATCAGGAAAGAATACCTAATTTAGGATAATTGACGATCAAAAAAATTATTATAGTACGTAATTAAGAATAACTGCAAGTTACTTTTTATCTCTTCCCCATTATTTCATGGACATTCTTTAGAGTTTGTAGTAACGTCCACTTTTATTTTATTTATTTTTTATTGAAGAGCACGGTGTGCTTCGATGAGAAATTTTGATGAGAACATTATGAATATTTTCTTAGTCTCATCATGAATTGATAGAGACCTGAAAAATTCGCGGATTCTAGAATTCAACACACATGTGTCTGCATAACCTTATCCATTGGTCCGCATGGTGTTCGTCACCTCCTGAAGAACGGTGGCCCAATCGGCGCCTTCCACTGTGACAGCAGACAACCAATACACAGTTGACATCGGCATATTTATACATAATACTATAGGGTTCTAGCCTGCAGGTCACTGAACTCGCGAATTTTTCAGCTGTCTATGAATTAAACGTTTTGCTACATTTCGAAATACGTGTGAAATTGCATCTTTATATAAATATAATAATGGTTTGATAACTGAGATAACTATACTCGAAACCTAGAACAATGTAGGCGATTTCAGCTTCAGAACGGAGACTTTTTAAAATGTTTCTTTAGGGTATTTTCCCACGACGTGCTTGGCAACACTGCTCGGCTACGACACCGGCAATGTTTCGCACTGTCACGCGCGAAGGGAATAATTGGCGACGCGAGGAGCCGGGCAATATGGCGTGCCAACGGGCGAGCACACACGTGTCCGGGAGTGCGCGTGGGAGTGATTGTTTGTGGAGGGGGCATAGTAGGAGGGCGAGGGGTAGACTTTAGGAGTGCGGTCGATACCTACAGCTCAGCTCGCTACATCTGGCCGCCCACCACCTACACACGCACCCCCTCCCCTCTGCTCTAGTCAGTGCTGCTTTTACACTCCCACGCGCCTCTTGTAGGTACTGCTCGACAATGTCAAGTGAAGCCCAGGGCCGGCGTGACCGCGGCAAACTTCCCTCGCCTACACTCCATTCACGGTTACCTCCAACTTTNCGCCACACACGCACCCCCTCCCCCCTGCTCTAGTCAGTGCTGCTTTTACACTCCCACGCGCCTCTTGTAGGTACTGCTCGACAATGTCAAGTGAAGCCCAGGGCCGGCGTGACCGCGGCAAACTTCCCTCGCCTACACTCCATTCACGGTTACCTCCAACTTTCCTGAAGCCCTGCTGAAGTTCTACTTCCAGGATATTCCTCCGCCTCGTACTTGTTTGTATGAGGCGGAGGAATATCCTGGAAGTAGAACTTTAGCAAATCCACCTTCATTAGAAATTTCAAATCTAAATCCATATATTAAAATAATATTGTAATTCACCTAAACTTAAACATTAACTGCACCTTGACCTGAAATAAATTATAATAAAAAAAATTAGTAAATTAAAATTTTGTAAAATAAACTCAGTTGCTTTCCAGAAAATGGTACCAAAGGGACAATGCACCGCATTCGTGCGCACTCAGTGTAAAAATATTTTACATAAGAACTATTTCTTACTAGGCGTTACGAACACACACATTTTCTCCCTGTTTTGTTAATATAAATTACGATTTTGGTGTAAACTATGAGTACAAGTTAAATTGATCCAACAGTAAGGTAATTTCAAGTTCACGCAAATAAAAAAACGCTTGTGATGCGCGAAATATTTAGGAAACAATCGAGCACGTCGTGCATGGGCTGATTTCTCAAAGGTTTGATCCAAAAAGTGCGAGGAAACCGCGGAAAGGCCACACGCTTAGAGTTTTGCTTGCGAGGGTCTCGGTATCTGTGGAAGTGTGCGCCCTTGTCTGTACTTGCGAATCAGGTTGGGGGCCTCTGGATCTGGTCAACTCAGGTACTAAGCTGAGGCACCTGCGATGATAGGACGCGATCCCCCACTGATTGGGCGATCGTAGCGCGGGAAGGCTCGAAGCCAAGAGCGATACGTGAATATAGCATAAATACACGGCCACGATGTAGCAAGACGTATGTGTCCTGCACATAAGCTGTCTCGGCAGGAAGTGTTGCCTCCAACACAGACACCAGAACACCTCGTCGGTGACTCATCAGCAGCATCGGCAAGTAAAGGAACACTCATCAGTAGGGGCAGTGATATTTCGCGAAAATATTTCGAGACAAGATACAGTCCAAAGCACTGTAGGGTCGTCCAGCTTCTTTGATTGGCTAACAAATGTCCTGGCCCGTGTTAACCGTTTGCTCACGAATCACGGAGGTTCAGTGTCGGAGTTACTTAGTCCTGAGTGGCTTGGTCGAAGACGGACACGGCACCAGCAGCCAATGGATGTGTAACAACAGCTGAGGTGTGTATATAGTATCGAAGTCTACCGCGTGCTCCGATTTTTACGCGAAAAGTCACTGGCCCTACTCATCAGTTACCTCAGCTGCTGGCTGTACCAAAAGAAACGCGACCAATACAGGCAAACTAGGATACGTGTGTTTTTTTTGCATCCACGTTACCTGACCCCAGCCCTGGTGATACAGGGAATTATGCGAGACACGAACTCTTTCTTCCTTCCTCAACCGTCAATCTTACTTATCGGTGCAGACATTCCCGTCTGCGTTCTGTTGGTCATTTATGTATTTCCATGGTTTTTTTTTTCGTATGGTCTACTGGCTGCCGAAAGAAAAAGATGTTTAGTGCGTACTTCGAAGTTAAACAACGGAGTACATAAGAGTACAGAGGCGAAATAGCCGCTTATATCGCGAACAGCAAAATGGTTTTACTGGCCAGCAACATGTCGGAACTAAAATGAAGACTGGGCCGGTTGTGCCTGGTGTCCCAGTCTGGAACAGGATGGATTGAATTCATGGTCGACACGACCTCCCTTCCAGTCTAACCTTGTGATGACCCTAGAGGGCCTGCCTAATGTTGTATGCGCGCCCTCGGGCGGTCATCCATTCAACTACTGGTCCCGCCATATAGTCTCTTCATGGTTTCTTCACACTTATTGAATCGAACCTTTTGAAAAACCACCCCATGTATGATGTGCTAGGCGGTTTCCTAAATATATAATGCTTCACAAGCGTGCTACACTTGTGATGTCATAGAAATATAATGCTTCACAAGCGTGCTACACTTGTGATGTCATAGAAATATAATGCTTCACAAGCGTGCTACACTTGTGATGTCATAGAAGTATAATGCTTCACAAGCGTGCTACACTTGTGATGTCATAGAAATATAATGCTTCACAAGCGTGCTACACTTGTGATGTCATAGAAATATAATGCTTCACAAGCGTGCTACACTTGTGATGTCATAGAAGTACCTTATTTTTTTGTTAAATTGAACTTTCACTTATATTTTATTTATAATGTATGATTAATAAAAATAAAAAAACAGGGAGGAAATAAGTGTGTTGGCACTGCCTAGTAATAAATAGTTCTAACGCTAAATACTATTTTTACACTGAGCGCGCAGGAATATGGTGCGCAGTCAGTTTGGTGTAATTTTCTAGACTTGGTAAAGCTTTGTTTGCATGAGTCGGAGGAATTTCCTGGAAGTAGAACTTATGCAGGGCTTCATAAAAGTTGTAAGTAATCGTAAATTGGCTATACCTTGTTGAACCAAGGTGATCAGAGGACCACCAGGTTACTAGGCCGGTATGGCCGACGGCTGTCGAGATGCCGTTCGCCAATCAGCGCCTAGTGACCTACTTACCAGCCGCCAGCCCAGCCAATAAGGAACCTTTCGCGGCACGCAGTAGCCATTCAGACACAAGGCCCCATTTGCAAAGCCTCGCGCAACCAGTCAGAGAATGGGTTCGCCCACATCAAAGGAACCGCAACGCCATTTCGTCTTCGCGTACTTTCCTATTTTTAGGTTTAGTGTTCATGTGGCTAATGTGTTGGTTGATCAACTGCGAAAAATTTTCCGGGACTGGTTAGACGCCACCACCGACACAATTTTGTAAGTTTGCTAACCTTGTCTGACCTTGGCTGCGTCATGCTGAAAGAAAAACATTGTTTTTGGCTGTGGTTTTGCGCAGTGGTGAAACCTTTAACTTCTCTGTCGACTGCATCGCATAAACTTGAAATTTACGGTGTGATGAACAGCTTTTACTCACGAACACGAGGACGCGACACCGTCATGGACGTTAACTTTCCCATATACCTTAAGCTACTTTCGCCGTTTCAGGCCCGAAAATTGCGTGAGCATCAATACGGTTGACTCTGACACGCGCATCAAGTGTGCCATCGCCGCTAAGTGCAAGGCTCTGAATTGGCGTACAGTGTTGTCGTGCTGCGTCTACCCATGGGACTTTTAGTGGTGACGCTATCATTTTATTGGTGAAAAGTCCATAGCATGGTTCAATGCAGGGCCCTTGAGAAGTCTTGTTATGTATATAAAATGTATATTTTGTGATACACCACTTTGAAAAAGCAGTGTTTATCTATGTTGAAGTGCACTGAAATGGTTCTTCTAATGTACATGATGTCTTGAAAGCACTCAACCGCCCTCGCCTGAAGTGTGCGTTCTTCTCGTAGATCAGCACATTTGAACGCAGGTTTAATAGTTTCATGGGAAAACGTGTGTTTCAAACACTCTGCAATGCAGATCAAGCGGGAGCCTTATGGTGGGTTTGCAACAAGCCATCGAATCCGTCCGTCATCTCTTCGTCACTAACGTGACCAACACCCAGTTAGGTGCCTCTAGTAAGTCACACCCCTACAAAACAGACCATTCTGTCGAATCGTGCTCGAATAATTGACCCCCTTGGTTGGCTGCCTTATTTGCCAAGTTTCTGATACAGCATTTGTGGACTCTGGATCTGGGGATGACACACCTCTTTCTGATGTGCTGCGTACTTGGGAACATATTCAGACCGGACTTCTAACTGTCGCCGCCTTGACGATCCCGCGATTTGTTCCCTTGTGTGAAGAGGGAGATAACCTCCAGTTGCACAGCTTTTGCGATTGCTCTGAGAGACGTTATGCGTCTGTAGTATACCTTCGTGTCATTTTTCCAGATGGCAAAGTATCAGTTCCACCTTCTGATGGGCAAATCCAAGGTTGCACCCATAGAAAAAGTTGCATTATCCCATCTGGAGTTGTGCGGTGCCCTGCTTTTAGCGAAAGCTCTCCACAATATCTTACTGATGCTCCCTGACAGGTTGTCTATCGAGAAAGTCTATGCCTGGACTGACTCAACTGTGGCTCTTCATTGGATCCCATCCTCACTCCATTGCTGGAAAACCTTTGTTGCCAATAGGGTGACCCAGATTCAGGACCTCGCTCCCATGGCCCGATGGAACCATGTCCCTTCCCATCAAAATCCAGGTGACTGTGCCTCACATGACTTAATTCCCATAGACCTGACTGAACATCATATGTGGTGACCAGGAACACTGTGGTTGCAAGAGTCAGCTGATCAAAAATCTGTTGGACCTTTCACCCCAGTAGAAGTGTAAAAGGCCCTGGTGGTATGTATCAAATCTACCCTGCAAGCTTCCTTTGGAGATGAACTTGGCAGATTAGTTCGCCACCAACTGTGTTCTCCATCAGTTCAGAATCTAACTCCTTTTATTGGCACCCGTGGTCTTCTCGGGGTGGCGGGTCGGTTGCATAAGTCTGACTCGTCATTTCAGGAGAAACATCCTGTTATTCTCCCAAAGAATTGTCGTCTTGCTGAATTGTTGTTAGATCAAATGTATCATGAATTCCTACATCCTGGATCATGTACCCTCGAGTTCTTGCTTTTGAAAGAGTTCTGTATCATTGGTGCCCGGAATTCGATACGATACGAACCATAGGTGTATGAAATGTTTCAGAGCCCAGCCCAAAACTTATCACACCAATGATGGCTAGCCTTCCTGCCAGCAGGGTGCGTGAGGCCAAAACTTTCATGCATACTGGAGTTGATTAAGGAGTCCGCATATTAATGACCATGGCCAGACTTAGAGAACGTCGTGTGTTACAAGTGTACATTTACTTGTTTGTTTGTTAAACCACAAAGACAGTTCACCTAGAACTTCCATCGAATCTTTCCACTGGAACCTTTCTAGTTGCCTTTCGTAAGTTTGTCTCATGACGAGGACACTGTGCCCACCTTTATAGTGATTGTGGCACCAATCTTGTGGAAGATAGCCATCACTTGTCTCATGTACAGTAATTCCTAACCAATTATGACACACTGCAATCGTTCGCAGATCAATTGACAGACCTCAAGGCGTCTTGGCACTTCAACCCTCCCTCTGCCTCTCACTTTGGAAGACCGGCATTAAGTTCACCAAGTCTTTGCTCATCAGGACAGTTGGACCTCAGCTGCTCACCTTTGAGGAACTGTACACTGTGCTGACTCAGACAGAGGCCACTTTGGACTCTCGATCCCTAAGCACTCTGTCAAGTGACCCGAACGATTTGGCAGCTCTCACTCAAATCCATTTTTTGACTCTGGGTCCCCCTCAGATCCTCATTGAAGAAGATGTGACCCAGACCCCCATGAATAGACTTACTCGCTGGGCCTTACTACAACAAATCCACCAATCCTTCTGGAAGCTGGGGCATCTTGAGTACCTTAATCAGCTCCAGCCTAGCGATAAATGGACCCAAAGAAAAGATAGCATCAAGGAAGGAATGCTAGTGCTCATAAATGATCCAAACTTGCGCCCTTTACGCTGGAATTTGGGGCGAGTGGTGCAGAACGTGTCCTGCTGATGAGATGATGCGCACGTGCTGAAGGTTCGCACTCAACAGAAGTTGCCACCAGACCTGTTGTGAAACACTTTGCCCACTCCCCTCTCATTAACATTGAAACTGTTATTTCATACTTAGGGGAGGGGGGAGGGGGGGTTATGTGTCCTCTGTGCATACGTATATACATTATGTAATTTGTGAAACTTATAAATTTGAATCTCCCGCCTTCAACTTACAGTCCATCAAACCCAAACATGCTGTTGAAGTTGGCAATTTTTTTAAATGTATTTTTATGATATTTCACGATTTTGTGACACAGTATCAATAAGAATTTAACAAAAATGCAAAATAAGTTTAGAAATAACTTTTGCATATGTTTCTAGGAGAATTATATTGTGCCAACCCACTATTCTATGTAATAAATCAGATTTATAAAATACCCTAAAAATATGGAAAGTCATTTTGGGCACGTGAACGAGCCTTAGAGGGAATCATTCCCAGCCATCTTGGATTTACGGAATTTTCGCCATAATTTGCATCAGATATTTTATATTTTATTTTGGGCGTCGACAAGTCATAGGGCATTGCTTTGCACAATTTATAAAAAAATGTATTGATAGACTACTGTTGCCAAAATCATTTCTGTAACCGCCCGTAAGAAAAAAATACTTATTTCTTGCATCAGTCAGTAGTAAAAAAAAATTTGCAGTATAGATGCAATATTTTGATAAATCTTCAGGAGCTATTATTTAGAGGCCATGTCGTGCGAAAAATTTCGCTAAACTTTCTTAAATGATATATCTAGCAAAAATATTGAAAATCCGAGATTGCGGGGATTGACCGTCCTTAATGCCGTTGCCTGGTTTGAAAGCAGAGAGAATTTAGTATAGGAAAATACATGTTAATGAAGTTCGTTTTTGTTTTGTTGCGTTCCTGTTAAAGATAGCTATATACGAGGGACTTTTTTGAGCATAATAATACGTGCGTCTTTGATATCGAAGCCTTTTGTAACTTAACATATAACCTAATTCCTGGAAAAAATTATAAAACTTAATAATTAAATTTAAAAATACTGAAAAACTAATAACTATATATTTGCGCCGATTCAGAGCTCAAGAGTAAGTATAATTTCTTACACTTAGGTTTTTGTTTCAAGATTACATCTTCGAAATTGGCTTCAAAAAAACGGAATTTCATTAACACGTATTTCCCTGTACCAACTTCTCGCTGCTTTCAAACCAGGCGACGGCATCAACTCCAGCAAGGATGTGGCGTGTCCTGGTGCGAGGACCAAGGAGAGTGTCCCAGGAGCGGGCAGGGCACAGCGGAGGGCCTGCTCTCGGCTGCAGGGTTCTCCTCGCTGCTGTATCGATTGACGGCGGCCACTGACCTTGACCCGAGGTACGTGGGGCTGCGTGCGTGGGTGGCTCCAGTCGTCGTTCGCGACGTCGCCGCCCTTCCCCGGCTATCTGCTCACTTATCCTCAGCTCAGCTACACCTGCAAACCACACAGTACCACACGGTACTGGCGCTTTGACGGCGTTGCGTCGCGTGTCAGAAACACGCGCTTTTCAACGAGACTGTCGACCCTTTCAAGCCCTTTGTAGCCAACTATCTACGTGCTGCACATGTAGGTAATATTTGACCGGCGCTGTATTCTTAGAAACTCGATGCCCGATGATTTTCCCTGGGAGTAACTGATTCGCAACGCGCCACTGCTCTGCGTCACGCCTTGTTCATATCACTAACCACTGAACACAACGACTACGGCTTATTGGTTGTGATAAAGGAACACGTTCTTAACAAACTTAAGTACTGCGAGCTTCAGAAGTTGTCTTATTTGCGACACCTGCAACCATACATGAATGAAGGAATGAAAGGGTTAAACGTGCGTCCAATGCGCTGATCTGCGAAAAGAACACTCTCTTCTGACCTCACGCACATTAGAAACACCATTTCAGACGAGCACTACACAATGGCATTAAAAAACCGCTCTTTCGAAGCAATGCATCTCGAAATATACGCGTCAGATCCATACAAAACTACTTAATGGCCCTGCATTGAATCTTGCTACAGAGTTTCCAGCGATAAAACAATAGGGTCGCCGCTGAAAGTCCCATAGATACACGCAGCGCGGGGAGAACACTGCACGCCAGTTCAGAGCCTTGAGCTTAGCGGCGATGGCGCACTTGATGCGCGTGGCAGAATCGCCCTTACCGCTTCCGCGCTTCTCGGCCTCAAACGCGGTAAGAAACGCTAGGAAGGCGGGAGACTAAAGAATCCAAAGGCCAAACAGCCACTATTTCCAGCAACTCCATTCACACACTCCAGCAATATGGCGTTACTTACAACCGACATGTCGGAAAGCCGTTCACCAATCAGCGCCTGGTTATCTAAGATATCAGGAGGCAGACCTGCTAATAGATAGAGAACTGAAAAATTCGCGAGTTCAGTGACCTGCAGGCTAGACCCTGTAGTCTTATGTACAGACATGCCGATGTCAACTCTGTATTGGTTGTCTGCTGCCACAGTGGAAGGCGCCGATTGGGCCACCGTTCTTCAGGAGGTGTGGAACACCGTGTGGACCAATGGATAATGTTATACAGACACACGCGTGTGTTGAATTCTAGCTTGTCCCAAAATGAATCCGCTAATTTTTCAGGTCTCTACTAATAGAGAACATTTCTCAGCACGCAGTACCCAATCAGACGGAACACCTACTTCCAGATCCTCGTGCAGCCAATCAGAGATTGGGCACGCCCACATCAAAGAACCTGCCACGCCATTTCGCCTCTATGCGATTATTTACTCTGTGTCCAAACTTGACTGCGAGGCGACTCGTTCTGGGAAAACTGTTTGGGAAAAGGAAAAGCCACCTATGACTAGTGACCCGGAAATTTTCGTGGGTTCATTTGGCAACAAACTAGACTCTACACTATTTAGCGTGCTCGAGTGGAGCGGGGTCTTTAGGCCACAGACTAAATATGAGGTAGAACACTTATTCGTCTTCTGCGCATGTACCCAACATCAACCTACCCCAAAAGAACACAAGTGTCAAAGTCAAATGGTCAACAAAGATGAACATGTTTTCTTATATCTTAATTTTTCAAATGACAAGCACCATTATACTAATAAGATACTTTTACCAAATGTAATTTAACCTAACAGCATTACAAATTGGTTAGAGGAAGTATAATAACATCTCAAAGCACTTGTTTACTAAACAGTGTTCTAACCTCAAATCTAATCCACGCCGTTTTTACAAGTCGTGTTGTCAGAAAAGCAGATCATTGTTGGGACACGGAGATCGGTTGTGCGCAGCCAGCGAGATCGCTCTACCTCTTCTTTAGTCTATGCTTGAGACCCGACGAGGGCGAGGCGAGGTGAGTGTAAGGCAGCGCCGGAACGCGGGGGCGGGGGAAACGGGATATCCCCGAGAAAAACCCGCCGACTAGCGGCTTTGTCAGACACGATTCCTAGGTGTTAAAATGAGGAGGGGGTGGGAGGGAGTGACCTCCACCGGGAATCGAACCCGGCAATCCTTGATGGAAGGTGAACGCTCTATCTACTGGGCAAACCGCGGCCCCATTTGTGTGCTCGAGCCTTAGTACATTGGCTGCTGCTGCTCCAGTTTAAACCCACATCAGGTATTCGGTCCTTGTTTTCTTGCAGGTTGGTTGTTGCTTCAAATTCGTCCAAGGCGCGTGTTTCAGGTCTATGCCATTCTCAAATGAATTCGCGAAATTTCCGAGTCTCTAAACCAGACATACTGGAAAATCGTACCAGATGTGTGGTGCCGATAGGTGGGATGTAAACAATTTCCTTTTTTTTTTTTTTTTTTAACTTACACAAGTGTTTCCGTTTTACACTTCAATTATCAATTGCGTCATCGGCTTTGTCGCACCAGGCATGTAAGTCCATATGTTGCAACCGTACACGCAGCGGCTCTTCACAAAGGAATGTTTACAAAACGTGCCTGTTATGCCTATCAGGGTGCGTGCCGCTTTCGACCTTGGGTATAGGGTGTCTCTGGGATATCATTGAAGGAATGTTCTAGCCATTACTACTAGCCTGGTATCGGGGTGCGGCGAACCTTCCAGATATTAAAGACCAGCGATAGTATAAAAGTGCGACGCGCCTCCGAGCCGGGAGTTTTATATGAGTCGGGAGTCTGGGTGGTCGTGCGACGAGCTAGAAGAGGAGCGAGCAGCGCCGGAAGTGACCAACGGACGGTAAATCTGCGACTGCGAGTATCAAGCAGTGAAGAGTGCTGCTGGCAGCCTGGACTATTGGACTAGATGCGTGAGTGAAAGACGTTACGAATAATGGCAACAGGTAGACTGAACATGTGTTAATGATGAGTATGAGTTAATTTACAATAACCAAACAGAGACATAAAACAGGGCGTTAGTTAGAGTTTTAATATACATTAAATATTGTGCTCACTGTTAAATAAAATAAGTAATAGTACAGACGGATAATTTAATGCTATAAATATTAGCTGTGTCAATAAATTGGAAATCAAATTAAGTTCTTATATTTATGTTAAGACCTCCATCCATCACGAACTCAGATACGCCCCTCAGACGTCTTGTAACACTGTGAAACGTGGGTCCAATATGCTGATATTTGAAAAGTACGCACTTCATACGGGGGCTTTTGAGTGCCTTCAAGACATCACGCGCATTAGAAACGCAATTTCTGAGTACTCAAAAATGGCTGAAAACTTTTTTTCCTCCCTTCAAAACGTTGTATCTCTTAATATACATGCTGATTCTAAAATCACGGGACATACATTTAGGGGTGGTAGAGCTCACTAAAACCAACAAATATTGTATAGGAATATACGGGCACTGATGCAGCAGGTCACTGGCGCACCGTTTGACTGCCCTCAACTATCGCCACCATTGCCAGCCAATCACGCCCTGTGTAGAGGTCGCCAAGCATGCGTGACGGTTGGTGGATGCATTTCCAGCAACTGTTTTAACATTTTCTGTACGGAATCACTCGTTACGTATGCTGGTAATGAACATTTTATGTTTCCGTTAATGTGTTATGTTTTTGTGTTTCTGCCTCAACGCTTAACTTCCACCCAAATATTCCTATACAATAATAGTTTTTTTGGTGAGCTCTACCACCCCTCAATGTTTGTCCCATGATTTTAGAATCACCCGGTACACGTCAGATATATACAAAACTACTCAAGGGCCCTGAACTGAACCTTGCTACACACTTCCCAGCAATACAATAATAGACTCACCCCTGAAAGTCCCGTAGGTACACACAGTGGTACGAGAACACTGCACGCCAGTTCAGAGCCTTGCGCTTAGTGACGATGGCGCACTTGATGTGCGAGTCGGTGTCGCCCTTATCGATCCTACGCCTCTCGGGCTCGAACGGTGGAAAACATCTCCAGGTAGGTGGGAGCCTTAAGATNTAATATGACGTATGCGGAAGTTGGCGTGGCAGTGTGTTGGTATTACGTGACGTCAAGAGTTATTTGTTTTCGTGAAAACATAACGCAGCACTAGTTAAAAGAAGGCTTCGTTGCTCCGAATAAAATACCAAAAACGAATGATAAATTACAGTATCTTTGGCTCGGGTTCAGTTAGTTTTGTATGCTGTACGCCGTCGAGTTATAATAACCGCTGTAAAACTGTGTGAATGTCTTTGACTTAGCCTTGCCGCTTAGAGGAAGAAAAAAAATATATTCGCGTGCAAAGGGCTTTGGCATGCTGCGTCACGGATGGAATAAAAAGCAAGTAATCATTACGGGATTTAAAAAAAGGACTGCGTATTTTATATGACTTCATTCAAGGTACGCGCTTTATCCACTGTTTCCTTTCTCATAAATCTTACTTTTATACACTCGTATTTTTTTCATTGCTGTTGTGAGTGGCATTTCTTTCGTCAAATTTCTCTTGTTACGTGCTAGCCGAGGTTGTAAGAAAGTTTTCTTACTTCTCTGAGAACAACAAACACAAATGTAATTGAAAAAGTCCTCATTGTGTTGAAGTAATTCGTCGGGTGTTTTGCATCCCTAGTACAATTCAGAAATCTCAGCGCCACTCGGATACGTTTTTAGAGTTTTGTGTTCTATTTTTGCCTCACCAAGGGGTGTTTTTTTATATGGCTGGTTGCGGATTGTAAAAATAATTGACATTCGCAATACCTTTTATGGAGAGTACGATTTAAATTGCATCACTTAGTACTCGGGGGAGGGTGGTGATATATCAGCAGTTTATAGCCTAGGTTAGTGATATCTAGGCAGTAGGAACTCACGCAAGTACGGAATTAGTTGTAATTTTTATATATACTGGGTTACAATACTAAGTACTAACTAATTAAAAAATCTCCGTTTATACTCTAGAATGATTATTATGCTATATATAAATAGTGCACTCTACATCTGAATCAATGATTTAAATATGTATTTTTTTTTATTGGATCTTCAGTTAATGAGTTTTCATCTGCTGGCGAATAAGCGGAATGCACTGAGGTTTGGCTGCCAGGGCAATGCAGTTCACCGGGTATCAGTAGAAATCATAGTTTTACCAGTGAATACCAGCAACTTAATTGACCAGTGGAATAACGATTCAAGAGGAGCATTTTCAACAGATGTGCAGTCAAATTCGCTGATCTAGAACAATTTTAACTATTTCTATTTTAGAGTGAATGTACATGTTTTACCCGCATACAAACTAAGCTAGTGCTATTCTAGTTTGCTTTCAGCTGTTGTTACTACATTGTTACACGAGAAATTTTATACAAAAATACGTGTTTCTGGATTTAAATAATCTATGATTGAATGTAACAAAAATTGTGGCGCAAACACGTTGCGTCACAGTAATAAAATAAAATATGAGGAATCAGTTTTCGGGGCAGTGAAACAGTTATTTTTTCGCACGAACCAGGAAAATTTTTTACGCAATGAGAAATACATATTTTCTGCTCCGTTCACTCATTTTGGGCTTGTTAATACCTAAATGATATAAACTTTATAAGTATTTTAACAACCACACATCTTCTTTCCTATAATATATGGTTTCAAAACACAATTCACTTAAATTTACGAAAAGAAAAACACGCGGTGCTGAATAAACCAGTTAAAACTCAATAAGTAACTTGAAATGTATAATAATAATAATAATAATAATAATAATAATAACGAAAAGCTCCCTAACTAGCCGTTTTCGCAATACAATGCCCGCCTCAAGCAAATTTTGCAAATGTGAAAAATGTATGCTCATAATACACTCATTTGCATAAAAATTGATCACTCTGAAGGTGCCATCGCAGGGACACGTAAGTGGGTACAGGCACATGACATGGTAGTATGTATACAGAAAACATCAGAATGTTGTACCACCCCAAGAATGTACTGCAGGGGACCAATAATAGCAGGATGCACTTAGTAAGGGGTTGTACCAGCCGTAGCACGGAAACAGGAGGTGATACGGTCGGTTATGGAGGCATACAGACATCAGATGTTCTCCTGAGGAAGATACTCCCACGGCTGGCGCAACTGACCTTCAAAATCCGCCGTATTTGCCGCCGGTCGAAGTTGCCGTCCAGTCTGGTCCCAAACGTCCTCGATGGGCAAGAGGTCTGGGGACCTTGCTGGCCAAGCAAGCACGTTGACATCACGAAGGCAGGCAGATATATACATGCTGTGTGAGGTCACGCATTATCCTGCTGGAAAATGTGGTTGTCAAGCAGCATCAGGAAAGAGAGCGCATGTGTTCCGCAAAATTTCCTGGACGTGTCGCCATACCGATAAAACAAAAAACCAAGACATACAGAATGGCAATAATTGTAGCAATGAGCATGAAATCAACGAAATAATCGTCGGTGCTCTGGATGAGCATTACATGCAGGCGGATGCTCGAGAATGGTTCAAGAGCGAGTATGTCGTGTCGCATGAGGAAGTCACCGCCTGTGTGGAAGTCGAAGCCCCAGCAGTAGCACTGGCCAATAAAAATGCAGAGGAAAGACGAACTGACAGTAATGATGAGAAGACTGTGAAAATGAAGAAAAGATTAGCAGTATTTTTAAAGGCTTCGACAACTGACATAAACATACATGTTTTCAGTAATATCAGAAAACAAAATATACCCTTATTTTCAACGATACTGGAATTTAAATGATACTTATACTAATGATATCATTATTAACGATAATATAAATGATTGAGATATTAATGACGATTTCGGTATTATAAATTATTTCGGGCATTATCAATTATTTTGGTATTAGCCAACACTTCCGGTATTATCGATAATTGCTGTATTATTGATAATTTCGATATTATCTATCATTTTTCATATATCGATAATTTCGATATTATCGATATATCAAAAATACCGAGTAACTACTTGAAAATGTATCTATATTAAATTTTTATGATATCGAACAGCTCTAGTGGACACAAGCGTATCCCCAGCTGCCGTGACATGTCCCTGGATGGTGCGCAGCGACGCCTGTGGAGTGCTTACAGCCTGTCGCACGATGGAATGATCCTCTCTGCTGGTGGTCCGCTGGTGTCGACCCAAGCCTTCAAGACGGGTACCCTACTGTTCTCATTGCATCCAACACCCACTCACGGTGTAGGTAGAACTGTTCTAGTGGTGAGCAATGCGCCGAAATGTCCAACCTGCCTCTGGGAAGCCGACCTTGCGGCCTCTCTCAAACTCGTCCAGCTGGGAGATGGCTTGTCGAATGCGCCGTCAGGGTGTATGCTGCGTGTTCACTTAACTCGGCTCCGTGGCTCACACTGCTACTAAGGCCTTATTAGGTGTCTTGCAGCTGTGAATGTTGGCGGGACTTGTATGCCCCCTAGTGGCAACATCCGCGCAAGCAAACCACATTAAGCGCAAATGGGACACATGGCGGGCTATGTCGACACTGTGTGGCAACCTTTGCTGAACTCGCGCTATTCGTTCATGGCGACAACTCTTTTTTGTAAATGAGTGTATTTAGAAAGTGGAGTGGCGAGACCTCAGCGGCTCTTAACAACGAGGTCTCGAGAGCCGACGAGGGCGAAATGAGGAGGTTACGGAGCAGCGCCGGAATGCAAGGGCGGGAGAAACGGGAGATGCACGAGGAAACCCGCCAACCAGCACGATTCCCACGTTCGAAAATCCAAGATAAACCTCGCCGGGAATCGAACCCGGTCCTCCCTCCATGGTGGGAGGCAAGCGCCGTAACCGCTACACTACTGCGGTCAGTATTATATTATTTGGGTTGCAAAGCTTCATATACATATTTTTCATGTTTGTGAATTTGCAGAGAAGAAGACGCGATGTGTCTTCTTCTCTTGTCCACATCGCTATCGCGATGAAACAACGCAGTTCTCGACACAGTAGCGCGAGCACGTGTTGTCTCGTAACTCTGTGTAATCTCGGCGACAGTAACTACAAGCTGTCTGATAACGGCCTAGAAACACAACGGTGCCGACGAAGCACCGAGCGCCGGCATTGCATCTTCGCCAAGAACGTTACTCGTGCGTACGTTATCACGCGTTGCTGTCGCGGCTTGACATTTCCACCGACCCTCAACGTGGTCGCACAAGCTGATAACCACGAGGGCTCGCGCTGCCAACGTTGCAGAAAAACTTACTCTCTTCCTGTCGACGGGTTATGGCGCAATTACAAGGCATTGTTTCGTTTCTTAAAAAAAGAATGGTATGCTATTATTAGCCGCTACAAAAATAAAATGCCTTGAGTTGTAACATCATTGTGAAGAAGCGGAATTTTTAAATTTGAAATGAGGAAAGGATAAATGCCAGCTATGTCAATATCTGTGCTATATACAGAATGTAAAATAATTACACAAACCTCCGGCGGCTATATATACGTCACGAAAAATAAAGCTCAAAACACATGAACGACTTTTGCCCTAAAATCCCGTGTCACCCACCATATGGAATTTTTTATTTATTTCTACCTAATTTATATGTAGGAGGATTTATTTAAAAATATGACAATAGAAACTTGGCTATTTACTTTACCCATCATTACTGACATAATATATTAACTAATAACGAAATGTATTCATCAAATAACTGAATGAAAAATGTTATATATGAATTTAGTCTCACCTTTTAATGACAACCAGAGAACACCTATTAACAATCAGATATAAAAATTTGCACAGAAACATGAAATGTAATGCTTCTATAATTAAATATTTTCAGTAATGACCCTGACACTTCTGTAATCACACTCAGAAGAATAATATATGTACAAGTGGTGATGCAGCCTCTTAGATCATTCCTAAGAGATCTATAAGCCTTTTAAGATTAATCTGAAACACGCACTTGTTGCAGATATCAACTCTTCCAAACCCACTTTGATTTACGGTTTCAGGTGTTGCAAATAAGGAATTTTTCGATGCGTCGTGTACTTTGTTTCGTTGTCACAACCAATGATCATTGGCGATTGATCTTCGCGGTGTACAACACAGGTCAAGATTTACTTACATGTGCGTAATGTACACAGTTGTATACTCGTACATTGGGTCTGAGAAACGCAACATTGGAAACACATTACACTGGGGAAAAATAAACTTACCACTTCTCGTTACGGTGGAATGAACCTTGGACAAGCTCAGTGGTGAAGCAAAGTCTCTAAGACTTGGGAGGGGGGACACAATTAGACATCCATCTTAAGACATTTCTGCTACTCTTACAAGTTTCTGTTCGATGCGATCAGAACCTAAATGATGCGCTGCATACAAGATAGAGAAAAGTCTATAACCCAGGAGCGAAGATGTGTATAAATATTAGAAATACATTATACGTAAGAATTCGTTAGAGAATTTGTACAATATATCAACGTTTCTCGGTGAACGAAACCAGGTTGGTTGCCAATTTGCTCTCATTCTGGCAGCCCTTTACTAAATTTAGGAACACCCTGTCACGCATCCATAGTCAGTCTATTCCTAAGTCTCACGCAACCTGGAACTTTTTCCCACGTTTAGGCCGAGAAGCGCGGGAGCGATAAGGGCGACACTGCCACGCGCATCAAGTACGCCATCGCCGCTAAGCGCAAGGCTCTGAACTGGCGTGCAGTGTTCTCGTCGTGCTGCGTGTACCTATGGGACTTTCAGCGGTGACCATATTATTTTATTAGTGGGAAGTCTTTAGGAAGGTTCAGTGCAGGCCCCTATAGTAGTTTTGTATGTATCTGATGCGTGCATTTTGAGCTACAGCGCCTTGGAAAGGCAGTTTTTTAGCGGTTTTGGAGTACTCTGAATTGATGTTCCTAACGTACGTGATATTTTGAAAGTTCTTAACAGCTCTCGTCTGAAGTGTGTGTTCTTTTCGTAGATCAGCACGTTGGACGCACGCTTAATAGTTTCGTTGAAAAACGTGTATTTCGAACTCTCTGCAACGCAGTTCAAGCGCCAGGTAGACGGGCGCCTTAACTGAGTCTAGAAAATCACGCACGGCATTCGTGCATTCGTTTTGCATTAGAACTATTTGCTACTAGGAATTACCAACAAATCTATTTTCACTCTTTTTTTATTCATATTAATTGTAAATTAAATATTATAAATTATACATAGAATTTAAGTAAAAGTTTATTTTAACTAAAAATAAGGCACTTTAATGTTAGCACGCGTATAATACGCTTGTAATACGTGAAATTGAGGAAATAACCATACACGTGATACATGGGTGATTTTCCAATGGTGGGTTTTTTGGTTCTAAAATTGTGAAGAAACTGCTAATAGCGTATAGCTGTTACGACACTGCAAGAGCTACCTTGTTCGACTAGTGACGTTATTATTACTTTTATGGTCGCTTTTAGAAATGACCTTTCTCTTCCCGTTTTTTGTAAGTTAGAAACTATTCATTGCAGTCGAAAAGTAAAAACTTCAGAAAGTCTAGGAAACTACTGTTTATGCAATTTTGTAAACAAAAAAAAGTCGAATATATTACTTTTGTAAAAAAAAATAAAGCAAAGATCTGGCTATTTCAACAAGTTACCAATATAGCTAGCTAACCTACTTTCCTCAACATACAAAATGCGAGTAAACTTGGTGAAGTATACTTAATCTTATACTGAGACAGAAGAAACATGCGTGTTAAAATGTCATATTTATGTTGACATAATTTTGAAAATAGCTGCCTGAAGTAGGATATAAAAGGGGACTTCGGCGTAAGGGGATGGGGAAGTAGGCGCCAGGTGCCGGCCGGCCGACATCATGCCCTGTCATTCCGGTAACCCAACCGCCATATTGGATCCAAGTAACATTTGACTTTGACCCATGACATTGACCTTGACCCTGTATCCGTGGCCTTGAATGACCTTGAACCCAAAATATCCAAAGAAAATTAAAAAATTCCAAAAAATAATAACAAAATAAAAAATATTTAAATAATTAAAAAAATTATTTTTATATGTAAATTTAGGAGGTCCGGGGTTTGATTACAGGTGGATCGACTATGCTTCCGACACGAACGGCCCTCGCCAGGTTGCCCAGTGACCATCTCATCAGTCATGTTATATATTGATGACCTTGACCTTCAATATTGACCTTGAATAACCTTGTAGCCAAAAATGATATAAAATCCAAAAAAATTGAAAAAAATCGAAAAAAAAGTTTTAAAATCGAGGAAAAAATTACATATGTGACTTCCACCAGGGATGCTATTGACCATGACTCCAATGACCTTAAAAACAAACACTTAAGAAAAAATGGTACACATCGAATAAATTCATAAAAGTCGGCTAGCATATTACGTTACTGACTACGAACCCCATGTTGAAAATCGGTGACCTTGGCCTTTGACCTTGACCATGACCATGTGCCCATGACCATGGATAGCCATGAATCCAAAAAAATTGCAAAATTGTTTTAAAAATCTTCCAATTTTTTATAAGAACCAAAAACAATTATTTTAAAAATACAAAAATTTTATTTAAAAAAATTACTTAAGAATTTTGTAAAAAAATTAAAATATCGAAAGTTTTGGCTTAGAGGGGACGGGCGACTGGAACCGACCAGTAACCATGTTATGACGTCACTCAACCACCATATTAAACCAAGTGACCTTAACATTGACCTATGACCTTGACCCTATGCCCATAACCTTTAATAACCTTAAACCCAAAAAATTAAAATAATATCTTTTAAGAAATTTATAAAAATAAACTTACATTTCCGGAGGTTCCCTCAGCACCATTTCCAGCAGACGACTGACCCTCACCAATGTTTCTGATTGGTTGATTACTTGTTTTCGCTTCGCCTCCCAACAGTGTTTTTTATTGGTTGATTACTCACGCTCGTTCGACCCGCCACCAATGTTTCTCATTGTATTAGCATTTTCCTCCCTACCCCCTCACCCTTGCTCATTCTGTATAATGTACTCTACCCGCCATATTGTGGTTTTTCGTTTGTCATTAGTTTACATTTTCAACACCTAGGTGGCACTGATGACTCCGAAAACATGTTAGATCTGGGTGACCTTCACGTGACATCAAATCTGTGACCTTTACCCCATGCCCATAAACTTTAATTAAATTGAACCCAGAAATAAATTCTAAAAACTCTTATGAAGCACAAAAAATTAAAAAAATAAGTTAAAAAATTTAAAAGTATAATAAAATTTTTAAGACTTGTATTTTTTATTAATCTGTCGATCTTTCGCAATTTTTCGATCAATCTCGCAATCTTTCCATCAATCAGCACCGCAATCAGAAATCCACACAAATCCATGCCAATCCACACACCAATCCATTCTAATACACACACCAATTCATTCCAATCCACACGCCAATCCATTCCAATACACACACCAATTCATTCCAATCCACACACCGATCCATTCCAACACACACACCAATACACACATGAATCCATATGTCAATTCATACAACCATCCGCACCAATCCACACCAATCCTTCGCAATCCGCTTCACAATCGCTCCACAATCCGATCCACACGTTCCACAATCTACTCCACATGCTCCACAATCACTCCACCTGTTCTACATGATCCACAGCTACCCATGCCAATCTTTCGATCAATCCCAATCCTTCTATAAATCCCAACACTTCGATCAATCACAATCCTTCGATCAATCCCAATCCTCCGATCGATCCTTCGATCAATCCTTCGGTTTGTCCCTCACGCATATGCATAGAAATTACATTAGTTTGCCAACTATCTCCAAATTTGTAGACGTCCACAGAATTAATGATTTGTATGCAGTCGACTATCCATGAATTGTCTTCTGGTGACACATCAACTATTATATAATTGGTTGCTTCTCATGCCATGGATCTATTGAACCTATTTCCATAGGTTCGAAAATATCTGTATTTATAGGAAATTCATAAGTACTTTTTACACCACAAAATTTCTTCTTCAGCAACATATGAAACTAAAATTTAATGTATACGTCAAGGGTTAGAAACGTACAGTAAAGGATAAGTGAGCATTTTTCAAGGGTCTTAAAACATTTTCCTTTTAGCTAATTTTTATCCTTTTCCGACATTTTTCAATATCAACATTGTTATGTGAGTAATAAATACAGCGTCTACTTTCACCAGTCTCAAAAGTTAATGTTTGAGGCTGCGATAAAAAAATATTTATCAGTGGTTGATACCTGTTGCGAGCGCCTTAAAAAAATCGCGTACTCTACCGTGAACAGCCCGTAACTGAGAACAGGGCGGAGGTGAACATCTGCCACGCACCCTTCGTCAGCTGTGGCCGGGCTGCAGATACTCCCGGCAGCTGGCAGGGGGTTGACGTAAAGTGGGCAGCGAGAGGTCACCTCCGCAAGTGACGTCACAGCGCAACCCCCCAACCCCCCTCAAAACCCTTCGCGGTCTCTTCCGCCGTCCACGGCNCAGCGACCCCTCCTCCCCACCCCGCACCCAACAACCCTCTCTTCGCCTCCTACACGCAAACGGATCGGATCGTTACTCGTTACTAGGCCGTAAAAATAGAGAAACTCCCCCTCCCCCCTTTTTTTCCCCACCAACAAACGCGCCAAGTGTCTTGTACGGACGTAAGCATAAGTTCTGGTTCTTCGTCTTTCTTGATTCTCAGCTTGACCGACTTGCAGCGGCACGAAATGTTTTGGTGGGGAGTGTCGGACGCCATGTTGGAGTTGCAATTACTGCTCTTACGGTACTTATGTTTGAGGTAAATTTACATTTTGAAAATAAGACTTCGTTAGGGCATAGAAAGCAATTGCATTACACCGCGTGTTTGGTTGTCTGAAAGATTCTTGTGATGCGTGTGAACGATTAAGTGAAATATCTTGAACATACTCCATTGCTACACTATTTCGTCACAGAAAACCAACCCTGAGACACGAAACAACCCCGGGAAACGAGCCAAGAGTGGCTGTAGACAAAATATGTAAATAAAAGGTACAATAAATCCCACAAGGAGCTTTGTCAGATAAATAACAAAATGTCTCTTGCAAGAGAAATCTCTGATAGTTTTCATCATATAAATAAATGTACAACTCATATGTTGTGCTAATACTGATACATTTATCTCGCTTCTCCGTGTTTCAGATGATGAATTTGGTACGGAAGTTCCTGAATATGAAAATTACTATGCATCTGAGGATGAATGAAAATACTGGTATTGTTCATTGACATCTTTTTAAAATTACACTTCTTATGTTCCAATAAAGATCGTTTTAATATTTTGACTTAAAATCTGTCGATCTTCCTCCCTATGCATTCGTTAGGTACTTCTGTTTACTCAACGTTTTCCACTTTTTCAACATTTAGTCAAAGTATTTCGGTGTGCCTTTTTGGAGTTACAAATTTTGGGATGTCCTGAAATGAATAGCGTTTATATCACGATTATGCAAATTACTTGACTAGTGTCCATTTTATCGTACTTTTGATGACGTCTGCCATTGCTTTTGTAACGTTCAAGTTGCCTGCCTTCATTTTTTCGCGTTATTAGTCGACCATTGCCTACTACGGTACAAAGCACAAACATTACGCAAATGACTTGACCTGCCTCCTTATTTTTAAATATTTACGTCGATGTGCACAGCACACCCCTTCGTCAAGAGGACGGATCGGCAGACCAGTATTTCTTTGTACAGTCAATCAAGGGCAATGCGACGTCATGTATTACAACTTTATGCTAATGCGTTGAAATTTTTGGTCGTCGGCTCTTCGATTAGAACACAAATGTTCTGTTGAAGTGTTAATGTTAGCAAAGCCTCGAAGTGATGGCGTCCCAATCAAATGTTGTATTACGCTAAAATAACAGGAAGAAAAGCATACTTGTGTTACTACGACATTAAAGTAATATCCAGCCAACACCGGTTTACACTGACTTGACATTGCAAAATGGCGGATGCTGGTAAACAGAGATAACCTCATAAAATGATACCGCTACATTAAAATTCTTAAGCATAGAATGGGAACGAAGCGTCATTTCGATCAGTTTTCTAACCCTGCAAGCAGTTTAAATGTCTCAAATATGCATATATTTCTAGAACATAAAGTTTTTTTTTTCCAAATAATGAAAGATTACTGCAGTTTGTCGTTATATGTTATAGATAGGGCCAGTGACTTTTCGCGTAAAAATCGGAGCACACAGTAGACTTCAATACTATATACACACCTCAGCCGTTGTTATACCTCCATTGGCTGCTGGTGCCGTGTCCGTCTTTGACCAAGCCACTCAGGACTAAGTAATTCCGACACTGAACCTTCGTGATTCGTGCGCAAACTGTTAACACGGGTCAGAACATTTTTAGCCAATCAAAGAAGCTGGACGACCCTACAGTGCTTTGGACTGTATCTTGTCTCGAAATCTTTTCGAGAAATATCACTGCCCCTAGTTATAGGATACACACAATATGAAACGACGCTGTACGTGTCAACATTGAGCTGTTGGTACGCAGGTGGGATTCGTGAGGTGGAGTTTGTCGCACACACACGGCGCGGGTTCAGTTCTCCCCCTTCCGTATTTTTCTCCTTCATCTGTAACTAGCAAACCGGCCCGGCTTCGTCCGGTAACAATTTAGTTTTTACAGCGATGCTTTGAAAGATAAAAATGGATACTGTGGGTCACCCTTAAAAGATAAACATATGCTATTGCGGAATTTTATGTAGACCACTTTGAGAGCTACAATTCTGTAGTACATTAATTTGATGTATCTCTTATGGTTTAGTCAGCGCAAGCCATGTAAGCGCCCTAAAAGCGGTTTTTTTTACCACTTGATTACAAACGGTTAGACATTTCTCTACTATCATTAAATTAAATATAAACGTTTTATTCACCAAAAATTTTTTTCAAGAAATTCTCTAAATGATGTTGAAAACCGCATCAAAATCCATCAAGTAGTTTAGAAGTACTAAGCGAATACACAGACAGACGCGGATAAGCGACTTTGTTTTATACTATTTAGAGATATTCCTTTTTGTAACAAAATAATTGTACTTATTTATTTTACATCGGAATGTTTTTTTCCAAGGAAAGGAAATACAAGAAAAACGCTAACACAAATTTTAACATCAATTCAACACTAAATTTGTTTTGCCGCGACATAAACGGGAACCTTCATGTTGACGGTACAGTAAGGAGGTAGCGTTGTAACAGAAGTACTTAATATTATATGAAATGAAAGGGGCTAGAATTTAAAATATAATCGAATACAATATCTCAACTGAACTCGACTGGTCTATTTTCTTACAAACCTTCCTTGACCGGTTTACAGACTAAATTACTTGAATATCGATGTATAAGGAAATATTGGTACCAATGTTAACAACATTTTTTAAATAAATAATAGCTATATGTACATTTATTTCAGTTACAAATGGACGTGCATGAAATATTTGTAAACTTTAATACTAATTATTCACTTCATAAAAACCATACGCATACATTATGATTAAAAATTAACTGTTGATTTTCTAAAACATTTCAACGATTTAAATTTTAGCAAAACATTGTACAGCATAACAAAAAATGCTCTTCTTTCATATGCGACGTAAATGAAATATTTCTGACAGTTTTGGTAGTGTGCGAACTACTTTTTGATGAGTTCTGCATATCGTACAGTAGAGTGCAGGCTCAACCGGAAGTCAGTCTACCTCTACCTTAACCCACTTAGACCCAGTGTGTACAGTTGTGTACATTACGCACGTGTAGGTAATTTTTGGTCTGTACTGCACACTGCGAAGCTCGATGACCAATGATCTCACCTGAGGATAAATGATTAGCAAATCGTCTCACTGGTTTAGGTTATAACTGGTTCATATAACTGTAGCCGAACATATAGCCTACAGCTCATTGGCTGCGAGAACGAAACAAGCGTTGTGTCGACTTAAGTACAGCACGCATCATACTTTTTTTGCATTAAACACCTGAAGCCGTATATTAAAGCGGGTTTTAAAGGGTTAACTACAACAGCCACGAAAGTCGTCTCAATTTATTTTAATTTATTTTACAACTATGTGCGTGTCTGTCAGTGTTATATTATGTTTCTTAAACTGGACGATGAATCACAACCCATAATTTTTCCGAGCTATCACGACTTTAAGAAAAATTTTTCTGACAACTGATGAGCCTACTTTCCTCTACGTGGGTGCAAATACATTTTAGTGAAGTTCTTAAAAGTAAAGAAGGTAGGCAGGCGTTGACGTCTCATTGACAGTAATTTCATTAGAGATGAAACCAGAAACATGTGAAACAGTACCAAGACAATTAAAATACACGAGTACCTTACTCGGGATTTGATTTCAGAAAAAAACTCGTAAAATTAAGCTAGCGGGCAATTTACTGCATTACGGAGGTAGGATTTGGAGCATCAACTTCTGATGTAATCAGTCTAATGTTTTGAATGAGTTCACTAACCTGAAATATTTACGCGGCCATCATTTTGAAAATAAGTCTCTAGGCCACCAAAAAAACTGAAGTTTACATGACCTACCATAACGCTACTTGAGTGGAAAATTTGGTGGAAATCTGTTGATTGTTACCCGAGATAAAGTATAAAAACCTTATTTTCATAATCGGTGCTATCTTACAAAACTGTCTAAAAATTGTTCATTATGCCACGCGTCTAATAGATACTATCAGCATAAAAAGATTGATTGAATTTGGTTAAATTGTTAAATAGATATGCCAAACATATCAAAATATTTTTATGGTCGCCATTTTGAAAATTAGTGACTGACCCCATTTAAATCATGCAACTTTACATGGCCTTCTAGTAGGTCTGCAAAATTTTGCTGAAATTAGTTGAATTATTCCGGAGATATAGAAAAATGTTCATTTTACTCACCTGACAATACTTAGAAAAAAAATTCGGCAAAAGATTATCTCTATATGCATAAATTATGCATCTCATTCATACTGTTTGCACACAAGATTTGGTTGAATTTGTTGAAACTTTATAGATACAACAAATTAATCTAAATTATTTATATAAACCCCAATAAAACATGCTTGCCGCACATAACACATGATAATATACAAACACTACTATAGCAATACTTGCATTAAATTTTGGTATGAATCGTTTGATCGATACTCGAGATATGGCTCTAAACCTCCATTGTTCATGTGTCGATCTTCATAAATGGGGAACAAAAAGTTTATGTGTTAGCACATTCCATGATTTTAATAGATACAATATGCAAAGTTATGTTTTAATATGTCACATAGTTTCGTAGATATAGCGTACTAAGCTAAAATGTCTGTATGGGCGCCATTCATAAAATAAAATAAGTACTCACTTAAAACATAAAAATTAATACGGCCTACCACACTACAACTTTTTCCACAAAATTTGAAAGAAATCGATTAATTGTTTCCCGAGATACAGCATAAAAACTGTATTGTTTCAAGTGGGGCTATCTTACAAAATGATGGAGAATTGAGGTTTTGCATAGACAATTTTGAGCGATATAATTTATATTGCCAGCATACAAAGTTAAGTTCGAATTTGTTTAGTAAGTTCATAGATAAAAAATTCTAAGCATAAAGGTTAAATGGCCGCCATTTTTAAAATATCAGTTTCTAACCCTCTCAAANAGAGCATAAAAACTGTATTGTTTCAAGTGGGGCTATCTTACAAAATGATGGAGAATTGAGGTTTTGCATAGACAATTTTGAGCGATATAATTTATATTGCCAGCATACAAAGTTAAGTTCGAATTTGTTTAGTAATTTCATAGATAAAAAATTCTAAGCATAAAGGTTAAATGGCCGCCATTTTTAAAATATCAGTTTCTAACCCTCTCAAAGTATAATTCGATTCTTTTTTTTCGGAGAAAACACATAATTGTTATTGGTAATGTAATACTATTTTGCAAAATAGTGGACAAGAGATTTCGTTTGGACACATTTGATGGTTAAAATATGTACAGCAAGTATAGAAATTTTTATTGGAATTAATTACATAATTTCGACGATTTAACGTATAAAACTAATATAACTATATGGCCGCCATTTTTAAAATAAGTGTCTGACATATTAAATACGTGTCAGCTAACATAACCTACCGCAGTACTCCTTGTTTGCTATATTTGGTAGGAATCGGTTAATTGTTTCCCGAGATATTACATAAAAACATTATTAATTCATGCAGAGCTAAAATAGCTGGAAAAAGTGGTTTGGTTTGACTTATATGAAGTTTGTAATACAAAATTTGGTTGAAATTGTTGAAATGGTATGACAGTTATATCTAATAAACCTAACATATTTGTATTGCTGCCATTTTGAAAACAAGTGCATAATAAAGTTTAATTACTTATATTTAACTGAAATATTATGGCAGTACTTAAGTGTCAAATTAAGTGAAAATTGGTTGATTAGTTTCCGAGATATAACGTAAAAGCTTTATTTTGCATGTGGCACTATCTTACAAAATGGCAGACCAACAACAATAATTAACACTGAATTCAATGCTTAAACTTTGGACTGTCAGCATACAAAATTGGGTTTAAATCAGTTGAATAGTTTCCGAGATATGACATATCATCCTAAATATTAAAATGACCGCCATTTTAACGTAAGTGCCTGACTTGATCGAAGATTATAAAATTCAGGTTTCCTTACTTAGCACTATATGTGTTCCGAGTTTGGTGAAATTCGGTTCCTGCGTTCAAAAATTGAAAAATGAAGTTTTGGAGGGGGGGTGGGGGGAAGGACACACGCACGCACAGACACACACATACACTTACACTCAGAAACACACATGCACTTACACACGGACACTCAGACAGGAAAGTGATCTCATAAGCTTTTCTTTCCTTCGGGAAGTAGGCTAAAAATTAAGGGCATCGAATTTCTCCCCCTCTTACAAGCGTTTCAATCTTCGGCGACAGGAGTTTACAAGGAGACGCCATTCAAGTGATGGAAACTAGACCAGACTTCCACAGGCCATTTTCAATTGAAAATGTACTCTGAACCATTAACCGCATTTCTTCCTAGCTTTGAGCCGGAAAAAAAATAGCCCTGTAAAAATATTATAATATCTGTTCCAAGAGAAAATGTTCATATTGTCACTGAATACGAACATGTAAGAGAGTCTAAAATTGTGATATTTATTTTTAATTGTGGTTTCGGTTGAACAATAGTTTATAATTTCGAAATATAAACAGTTTAAGCAATTAAATAAAACTGCTGTATATTTAGTACAATTGTTTTATTTTATTTTGCCATGTAGCCTATATATTCAGTATTTACTATCCATAGAGGCAACGTAAATGCACCGACTGACCTACGTATATTATTGCATANTAGCCTATATATTCAGTATTTACTATCCATAGAGGCAACGTAAATGCACCGACTGACCTACGTATATTATTGCATATAAATAAAATGAAACAGGGTTTTATTTAATTTTAATAACGGGAAAGCCATTGTGTCATAAGTAGAGCCAGTGACTTTTCGCGTAAAAATCGGAGCACACGGTAGCCTTCAATACTATAAACACACCTCAGTTGTTGTTATGCCTTCATTGGCTGCTGGTGTCGTGCCTGGTCTTTGGCCAAGCCACTCAGGACTAAGTAACTCCGGCACTGAACCTCCGTGATTCGTGCGCAAACTGTTAAGACGTGTCAGAACATTTTTTAGCCAATCAAAGAAGCTGGACGACCATACGGTGATTTGGAGTGTATCTTGNCACCTCCATTGGCTGCTGGTGCCGTGTCCGTCTTTGGCCAAGCCACTCAGGACTAAGTAACTCCGGCACTGAACCTCCGTGATTCGTGCGCAAACGGTTAAGACGTGTCAGAACATTTTTTAGCCAATCAAAGAAGCTGGACGACCATACGGTGATTTGGAGTGTATCTTGNTGTTAAGACGTGTCAGAACATTTTTTAGCCAATCAAAGAAGCTGGACGACCATACGGTGATTTGGAGTGTATCTTGTCTCGAAATCTTTTCGAGAAATATCACTGCCCCTAGTGATAAGTGTATTACTAGAGTAAATGAAGTTTTTTTTTTTTTTAGTTTTTTTTGTTTTATGTTGGCAACGTGATCTTCAAATACAAACAAAGCCCGCGCCTTAGAGACTAGCGCTGTGCTTTTGCCGTCGCCTTCAGAAGCTGGTGTGATGACGAGGGCGCTGGGAGGTTCCATCCACGCTCTAGCCTGGAGCGGCATTCTGCACTCACGCAGATTACTACGCGACAAGAGAGGGAACTCGCAAAAAAAAAAAAACATACCTCAGAGACGTCACTTCAACGTTGCACAAGTTCCGGTAGAGCAACATACAACAACTCAACTGTTTGCATGTGTTACGCAACATGTAATAAAGAAGCGAGTGGAATTGGCAAAAAATGCCAATTGACCGATGCATGAATAAAGTGATGAGAAACATAGCAATGTTTATTTTACATATGGTGGAAGGATACGCAACGTGAATAAAAGTAGATCTTATGCAAGACTTACAATAGTGCTCTCAGTTGACCGTGAACAGTTTATAGTTACGGGCAATTATTTTTTTTTAAAGTTGATTTCAAAAGTGTGGGTTTCACCATGGTAAACCAGCACAGAATAGATAAGTATACAGTAGTGAAATGACACGGCGATTCCTTTGATTTGGCCGCACCCATTCTCTGATTGGCTGCACGAGGCCTTGGAAGTGTGCTTTATGTCCGATTGGATATTGCGGGCTGTGGATGGCAAGTAATACACTGAAGAGCCAAAAAAACTGGTACACCTGCCTAATATCGCGTACCCGGGGGCGCTCGTGCGTCTTCACGCGCAAGACGACGTGGCATGGACTCGACTAATGTCTGAAGGTATGCACGATCTTTTTCCGGCCGCAGCGATGTCGAAGATTTGATGTTTTACCGAATTTCCCGATATTCACGGTACACTCGTGAAATGGTCGTACGCGAACGTCCAAATGTTATCGCTACCTCGGAGATGCTATGTCCCATCTCTCGTGCGCCGACTATAACACCACGTTCAAACTCACTTAAATATTGATAACCTGCCATTGTAGCAGCAGTGACCGATCTAACAACTAGGCCAGACGCTCGTTGTATTATATAGGTGCTGCCGACCGCATCGCGTTACTCTGATTGATTCCATACATCTGTTATTTGCATACGCACGCCTATGCCAGTTTTTTTGGCTGTTCAGTGTACCTATTGCTGGTTGGCGAACAGAGTTCCAACATGTTGAGTTGAGAGATTTGGGCCGATCTTAACAACGAGGTCTTCAGAGCCGATGGGGGTTGAATGAGGTGATAATGGAGCAGCGCCGGAATGCAAGGGCGGGGGAACGGGAAATCCCCGAGAAAACCCGCCGACCAGCGTCATCGTCCAGCACGACTCCCCCTTGCGAAAATCCGGGAGTGACGTGACCGGGGATTGAACCCGGTTCGCCTTGGTGGGAGGCGAACAGACTGTTCCGACATGTTTTTGGCGTGTGGAACCAGAGTTCACAGCTATAAGGAGCTGTTTCACTTCTGTATTCTAGTTTTCTAGCAAAGTGGCTGACATCTAGCGGCGGAAATATGTACTGTTGTAGAGGGTATAAACTGCATTTACTGATATGACTGACTTTAGCAAAATGAAAAAAATATGATTTCTAGCTTTCACTGTCTAAATGTTTTACCTATAAATGAAGATAACATGTTCAAACGAATATTATTCAGTTTTGCTGAGTAAAATTAAACGAATACCTTTAGTATCTAGGCGGGGTATGGTGTGTCGATACTCAAATTTCCGAATGAAAGTGTGATGTAAAAATGTTGGTAAACAGATAGTGTGAAGGATTATCAAAAACAGGGAAATTCTGGGGTAGAAAAATGCGATAATAAATAAAAATAGCTTTAATTGAATTAACCAAACGCTCTTTAAGATATCGGTGATAAACAAGTAAAAATTTACCAAAGTATTGGTTCATCTACTATCTCATCTAACCCAAAAGTAATTCATTAACACTTTTCTTCATTAATGTGAAAAAAAGAACTTAACACGAAAGCGCAAATGCACTCACATAATAATGATTCAGCATAACCTTCCCAAAGCCCAAAAATTCAGTTATCAGGTTTTTTTTTTTTTGCGATTTCCCGAAGATATGAGATTTTTTTATGATTACTGCGTTGCATGTTACCTATCTGCCAATGAAACATGTAATTTTTATTAAACTGCGATGAAGACTGAAGTAGCTTAGTATGTCGCACTCCGTAAAATGCAATGCTAATAATTTCCAAACATCCAACAAATGAGCATATATAAAATCCCTGACATAATAAATTATTTGATGCAATTTAACTAGAGGCTCAGACATTCCTGTTCCTTGGCCAAATATACAAACAAACACAACATTCACATTTTTTTTAAACATTCGGTGTAACTTTCATTTTGTTATACCCTTTATATAGTCTATTCGCTGTTTCTTCACACTTTTCGAATCAAACCTTTGAAAAATCACCCCATGTGTGACGTGTTTGGTTATTTCCTATACATGATGATTCTAAAATAATGGGACAAACATTGAGGGGTGGTAGAGCTCACTAAAACAAACAATTATTGTATAGGAATATATGGGCGGGAGTGACGCGTTGAGGCACAAACACAAAAATAACACATGAAATGCAACACATTGTTTATTTACAACGTCGCCGCTAAATGCCTTTTTACAGCAATGTTTATAATAATTGCTCAAAATTGCTACCACCGACAGTAATGCAAGCTTGGTAGCGTCGGTGGAGTGATTGGCGAACAGATTCAAATACGCCTGGTATTTCACGCACGCCACCATTGTCAGCCAATCACGCCGTATGTAGAGGTCGCCAAGCATGCGTGACTGTTGGTGGATGCATTTCCAGCAACTGTTTTAACATTTTCTGTACGGAATCACTCGTTAAGTATGCTGCTAATGAACATTTTATGTTTCCGTTAATGTGTTATGTTTTTTTGTGTTTGTGCCTCAATGCGTCACTTCCGCCCATATATTCCTATACAATAATTGTTAGTTTTAGTGAGCTCTACCACCCCTCAATGTTTGTCCCATGATTTTAGAATCATCCTATATATGTTGTGTATAACAAGCGTTTTGTACTTGTGTTAACGTAAACCAACATTATTTTTTGTTAAATTGAATTTTTACTTATATCATATTTTTAAACTATAATACTCAATTTATAATTCAAACGAATAAAAACAGGAAGAAAATAGCGGTGTTGGTAATGCCTAGTAAGTAATAGTTCTTATGCAAAATTGTACTTTTAATTATAAAACTTGCAAATATGTTAACGTGCAGTCCGCCTTAAGGATTTTAATATCAATATTAAGTGCAGCAATTCTCTAAATCGCTGACGTCAATCCTTCCTCAGACGTAAAATTATGTTATTATGATTGTGTGATTGGACTGTGACCATTGCCGACCACGATACTAAATAAAAAAAACGCACACACAGACAGAATCCAGCAAGACAAAAATGAAAAACCTTTTTACAACACCACAGACAGATAATTAGGAAAAAGCTGTTTCCTTGTCAATAGAAAACAAATATGTATATAATTAAAACGACAAAAAGACGGACGAAAAACTTATTATTACAAAACAGCACAGACAACAAAAGCAAACCAACAGAAAAAGAAAACGAACGCCACCACCTACGTGAAAAACAAACAGTACAAAAAACGGTATCAGTGGACACAGCTAAAGAATAAAAACTAAAAACATACAAAAAGAAAAAAAACCAGATTGAAACACAAATCATGAGAAACTTTGCCTTGTCAGATTATAAAACCAAATAATTCAACACTACTAACAACACAGGAACCACAAAAATAACGACGAATAAATAAACACAAAAAATAATTAAAAGGCTTCACAATGTTTCCGACCCTGGAATGTGTCACCTTCTTCAGGTGAGACACTGTCAGAACAATCGCAGCAGTTGTCAATGGACACAGTACAATCACACCATCACAGTAACATGAACTCACCATTAGCATTAAACTTCAAACATAAAATTATGCTATTTTGCTTAAGTTAGTACACTACTATATCTCTAGTTGAAACAAGTCGTTAACAAGTTAAGTCAAGTTGGTGATGTGGTTATTGGCGTTGAGTTGCAGCACAACGGGCGTGGATTCGTGTCAGTGCGCTAGTAAGGTGAGATTCATTTTTTCTTTTATTATGTATTTATATCGCGAAAATATATTATCTCTTGTCTGTCTTATTTATTCATCACGATTGTTTTCCAGTACAATAAATAAATAAATATAATTGTATTTCAACTGCTTAATAACGAAAGTTGAAATACAAGCCCATAATTTGCAAATATTAAAAGGATGTGCATTGCAGATTCCACAAGAAAACTTATTGTGATTCTACAATTTTCTCTTCGCAACAAGAGTTCCAAGAACTTTTCTTGTAAGGAGTATAAATGCGTTCCGCAGTGTAATAACACAGCTCCGCAATTCGCACATTTCGACGGATCTTATTCGACGGTTGTTGGTGTTGCGAATGCAACGCCAGATCCGCAGCCTGTCGGCGCTTGCCGGCTTGTAATGAGCGTGACCTTGTGACCTTGAGAAAACACCTTCCTGTAGTTACCCGGGGACAATGGCGCCGTTGCAACATCGCGTCGTCCGACGTCGGCTCGTTCCGCGTGCCGATCGCTCAGCGCTGTCGCCACCCAGTAAACGTATTTTATACGTCTCACAAAGAATTATTTTGCGAACTAATTGCCAGAATTGTTCTTGTATCGCATCTTTACAAAAGAAACGTACAAATGCGTTCACGTAACTCCATGTTTATAATAAACTAGCTTTTGACAGTGACTTCGTCCGCGTGGAATTCATGTTTCGTTACAACTTTTTTTAAAATAGTAAGTATGAATAGAAGAATTATGGGAACTTTGGCGTAAAGGGCTTGGGGCTCGGAGCGTCGGAGCCGTTCATGCTCTGTCCTTCAGGTCCCCCGGTGGCCATATTATCCGCCATATTGGATCCATGTGGCTTTGATATTAACCTTTGACCTTTAACCCCAAAAATTCAAAATATTAAAAAAATTTAAAAAAATTATTTAAAAAAATACAAAATTTTAAAATTATAAAAAAATAAATTTTTAAAATTTGTTTAAAAAATTAAAATTTCCGGAGGTTCCCAACACCCCCTCCGCCTATACTCATTCCACCATCTTGGTAGGTGCAATCTACCATCTTGGTAAGCGTTACAGCCACCATCCGCCATCTTAGTTTTTAGTTTGTCATTTGTTTATACATTACTGGAGTTTGTCTCTGACCTTTCGACCATCATATTGGTTTTTTTGGTTTGTAATTTGTTTTACATTGCTGGTGCTGTTTGTAAAATTACAAAAAAAAAAAAAAGTCACGACTTGCAACGAGGGCCGCGCCAACAAGAGGGGCGGGGGTCAATGTTCGCACCCCTCTCTTGTTGGTAGTCATAGGGGGCTAAGGGTCCAGGGGGAAATGTCTCGTGTATTCTAACAATTCCACTAGAAACATGAACACTTTTGAAATCATCATTTCAAAAATATCGCTCTCCCTACATGAATGGGCACACTGACTGACACGCACCTAGTAAAGTTGGCAACAATGAAGGAAATAGTTCCATGTCTTGAAGTTGAAAAAAAAAATTTTTAGGTAAACATCTGTGAATACCGAAAATATTATTTTTCCTTTTTTTTATGCGTATAAGTGCAAAAATTATCAAATTTGTAAACTAATTACCTTTATAATAATTTTACAGTTTCATTTGACCGATGCACGAACAAAGTGATCAAGCCCATAATAATGTTAGTTTTACACATGGCGGAAGAATACGCTATGTGTAGACGAGTAGATACTAAGCAGGACTTTCATAAATGCTCAGTTTACCGTGAACATCCTATATATAATAATAGCTACTTACATTTTCATACTTATCATTGTGCCAGCGGCCCAAATGTAATATTTTCAGAATATTTTTATCATCAAAAACATAATATTTTGGAGATATTACCGATATAATTACGATTAGACAAAGGCGTTCATAAAAATGCACAATTAAGTGATGTTTGTTTGTACTCTCTTTGGCTTCCAGCTTCGCTGTGATGTGACATAAGGCATGTATCCTGTAACGGATGCTACGACAGTGTGTGTGTGTGTGTGTGTTGTAGTGTGTGTGAGAGAGAGTGGAGAGTGTGTGTATGAGTGTGTGTGTGTGTGTTGTAGTGTGTGTGTGAGAGAGAGTGTGAGTGTGTGTGTATGAGTGTGTGTGTGTGTGGTGTAGTGTGTGTGTGAGAGAGAGTGTGAGTGTGTGTGTATGAGTGTGTGTGTTGTAGTGTGTGTGTGAGAGAGAGTGTGAGTGTGTGTGTATGAGTGTGTGTTATAGTGTGTGTGAGAGAGAGTGTGAGTGTGTGTGTGTGTGTGTGTGTGCACGAACGTCTCAAGTCTCCACGATTGTCTCGTGAATGTACCTGGAACTGAACTTCCGACATCCCCACACACTTCCTGGGATCTAAAAGGTATTTTTTTTACACTTAAGTGATCTTGTCGTTTAAATACAACACGGCTCCAAGCTGTGATCATTTTCACAGCTCTGGCCTGAAAAGGCTGCCGCCTCGCGAGCGGCGTGTTTGCGTGTGCGAGGTAAAAATCTGTGAAGCGCTACGGTCGACGCCAGCCGGCGTGTGTACAGCGAAATCGTCTCTATGCGCAAGCATGTGAACTCGCGTGCAGGGCTCACGACGTACTGTTGGAACTATGGCGCTTCAAGCGGCGACCATGTCATCTTGTTGGTCGCGACAATGTAGCAAAGTCCGATGCACTCTTCTGTCATAGTTTCACAATGGCCCAGTTCATATATTTCGAGAAACAGCAAAGTTCCCGGTGGAACCGGCGCTTTCCTCACCAAACCTCCCCTCCTGGTGGCCAATACCTATTAAAAGGTCATACCAGGAGCGCTCCTTTCTACTGTACGTTAACTCCCGCAAACAAAGGCTAGGTCGGCTCTTTTGCATCGCAGGGCGCCACCGGGAACTTTGAATTTTTTGAGTCCGTCATACCGGTCCGAAAAGAATTTAAAACACAAAAGCTAAATACTTACACTGACATTCACACACTACCGCGCACGCGCTTGTCCTACATACGAGTAAAGTTAAGGCCCCCGTCTACCTGGAACTTTTTCCCACGTTTAGGCCGAGAAGCGTGGGAGCGATAAGGGCGACACTGCCACGCGCATCAAGTACGCCATCGCCGCTAAGCGCAAGGCTCTGAACTGGCGTGCAGTGTTCTCGTCGTGCTGCGTGTACCTATGGGACTTTCAGCGGTGACCATATTATTTTATTAGTGGGAAGTCTTTAGGAAGGTTCAATGCAGGCCCCTATAGTAGTTTTGTATGTATCTGATGCGTGCATTTTGAGCTACAGCGCCTTGGAAAGGCCGTTTTTAGCGGTTTTGGAGTACTCTGAATTGATGTTTCTAACGTACGTGATATTTTGAAAGTACTTAACAGCTCTCGTATGAAGTGTGTGTTCTTTTCGTAGATCAGCACGTTGGACGCACGCTTAATAGTTTCGTTGAAAAACGTGTATTTGGAACACTCTGCAACGCAGTTCAAGCGCCAGGTAGACGGGCGCCTTAAGTATGACGGCATTTCCTTAGCACTTTCTCGGCCCAGTGCAACCAGGCTGTGTCGGACTTAGATTTGGGAAACAGCTGGTAGCCAGGATTGTCTGAATAAGCTCGTTTTCAGCCATGTTGGAGGGAATTAAAATAATGTTTACAATGTTCGCGATGTCTTGAAAGCACCATACAAGTCTAGCCTGAAGTGTGCATTTTGCGCGCAATTTACTGGTTCAATAAAACGGGATTTCACACACACTGCAATTCCCGAAACATAAAATAAATAACAGAATATTAACTGCCTACTTAATATAATTTTACGGAGTTAGATTAATTGATAAGGCATTTGAATGCCGATAACTATGCTATACAGCAATAGTTGATAAAGTTTATAGCGTACAATTTAATTTTTTTTATTTTTTTGAGAAAAATTTGTGACGTAAACAACGAAATCAGAAAACATGCCAAAATGATTGCCTTAAAATTAACAAAATAATATTACCTACAACTCTATAATAATGAATTTTACATATCGTAAAGAAAAATGACTTAAAAAATTGACAGGAATTACGAGACAGGGGAATTTCGTTGCGCTTATTTTATGATACACAATTCCGACTTCCACAACCTCTCTCTTCCACTCCCCCTCCTATCCATTCTTTCTTTAAAGATAGAGGTGATGATAAGAGACCAATCAACATTATCCGTACCGACGATTTCACATTCCCTAAAAAAAATACCTAGCCAAATATGAAATGAAACTTCGTTTATTACAAGACTTATGTCTTCATTACCAAATTACTTTTAAAAATTAATATTTTTATTTTTTAACGATGAGCCTACGAAGAAATTTTCCGGTTCGCTTCCCTTTGTATCTACCAACAAGTATTTGCGGAGGTAAGGATAATTCTGCTCAGGTTGGGAAACTCAGTGTTATAAGTTTGGCAACCAAAAGTTTTCGCCACCAGGTAAGCGCTAGTGTCGCATGTGTACCAGATTTTTCTCTGTTCTCTAGTTTAAAAAACAAGATAATTAAACATAAACCAAATATAACATAACTTCGTAACTACGCAAAATCTTTCTCTTTTTTTATTCACGTAGATTAAAATTTTATTTAAGAGTGACCTCTTTGGAACACTGCGCACCTAGCGGCGGAGATTTTCCCTAACTCTCCCATGATAAAACTCGTTTTGTTCCTAACCTGAGTAGAATCACCCTTAGCGAAGGTTTCACATCAGTTTAAAACAACTGTAATTTCTTTTTTCGTTTCTCTGCC
>NQII01002092.1:181478-199455 GCA_002778355.1 Clitarchus hookeri | reverse complement strand
ATCGTATGAAAAAAAAGTTCAAACAAAAGTTGTAGAGAATTTTATATTCTACAACGTTTATAATAAGTGCAAATCTTATGTAAGTAATAAAAAGCGAGATATTCGCGAAAAACCGATTTTTATGACCTTTGACCTTCAATAACTTAAGACGCGGACACGATAACATTGGTGACTTTTGAGACAACATTAAGAACGACAAAACAAAGGCTTATACCAATTTACAGCTTATTATCTTTCATTCCGAGGTGGACCCCTTTTTTTACCTAATATGACTGGGCTANTATGACTGGGCCCCCTCTCCTTCCGAGAGCCGTCTCTTAACAAGGGCATTCCGGGAGCACTACTTTCTATTTTACTTTAGTCACTCTAAACGAAAGTTAATATCGCCCCAAGTTGCTGAGGTACCGCCGGGGAACATTGCGAATTTTTACACCACCATGCATGTTAGCGCTCGCGCCATTCCTTCATCCGCCGTATTTTAAGCGAGACGGTATTGCCTTTATCAGTCATCGGCCCGTCTGTCTCCGCCATGCGGCTCCCAGACTCGGGGCAGGTTTGGCAGCCGAACTCACGCGCACGCCAGGGGAGACAGAGGAGAAAGCAATCCCCACTGCAGTCTATCGATCAGAAATACCAAAAATTTGATATCATTGAAGTTCAAATAAGAAAATAATCTTGGGGCAGCTTTGAGGGAGGAAATGTAGGAGAGGCATTGTAGGGGCAGGCTCTCCCGAAAGCTCGCCACTGGAGGGAGGATAATCACGTGACACTGCTGACGCTAGTAGAACGATAAAGATGGGTCTGGCACAAGGGCTGCGGGCGGTGGAGCGATGGAGCCAGCCGCCGCCGTCTTGAATTTCACTGTTATCCTTTTCCTACTCAAAATTTTCCTTTCCCCCATAAAATCAACAAAATTTCCTTCAAAAATTAATTTTTTCCCACAAAATTTTCCTGTTTCCCTTAAAAAATTCCCCTTTACCCTCAAAAAAAGTACCGATCCCCCAGCTGTAAAGACGAGTCGCAGAAGGGCACTTTTCGATCCATAGGAAGGATTTGGGAGGCTCGCTTATCGAGGGCAGAGCAATGGCATCCATATTGGTTTTATAGGCATAGGGTATGCCAAATTGATACACGGGACCCAGAATCGGAGCCGGAGCCGACCGTCAGCCATCTTGGTTCATCCAAATTCATGGTTATAGGGTTAATGTCATGAGTCAATGGCGAGTTTACCTGGGTCCAACATGGCATTTGAGTGATGTAATAAAATGGTGACTGGTCGTTTCCAGTCCCTCGTCCCCTCTAAGTCCAATCGTTCCAAATTTAAATTTTACAAATTTGTAAAACCATTTTTAATTTTTTTTACAAAAAGTTGGACATTTTGTGTAATGTTTGGCATTTCTAGTAATTTTTTGGAATTTCTTAGGGAATTTTCGGGTTCAAGGTCAAAAGTCACTGAGGTTAAGGTCAAAAGTCAAGGTCACCGACATCCAACATGGTAGTTAAAATGACTGACAGTACCAAGATGGCTGACGGTCGACTCCGGCTCCGATCCTGTATCCCGTGTATCGATTTGGCATACCCTATGCCTATAAAACCAAAATGGATGCCATTACTCTGCCCTCGATGAGCGAGCCTCCCAAATTCTTCCGATGGATTGAAAAGTGCCTTTCTGCGACTCGTCTTTACAGCTGGGGGATCGGTACTTTTCTGAGGGAAAAAAAGGGAAATTCAAGATGGCGGCGGCTGGATCTATCGATCCACCGCTCCCAGTCCTTGTGCCAGACTCACCTTTATCATTATACTGACGCCGTATACACTAAACCGATAACATCGCTCTCTAGTACCTCGGTGTTAAATACCTCGCTGCGCAACTTAGTTTTTTTTAACTGGTAATACGCACGCGCGGAGCAGCTCTCGCCCAATCGCTTGAAGTCGCATTGAGGAAAGTCGCCAACGGGAAGACTGCACGCCAGTTGAGCGTCTTTCACGTAGAGGCGATATCGCTGTACATACGCTGATCGACGTCGTCTCTAGTGCTTCATCGACTTTTGCCTCACTGAAACACACCGCTCACCAGGCGACCGCCTTAACCTCTAGTATAGGCAGTATAGGGAATATTCCACACAATGAAATGTTGTATTATGTAATTTGGCCGTCGGAAAGTAGCCTCGCAACAAACAAAACATTTTGCTTTTATTTTCGTTGACAGGTTTTCCTTACACACTACTGCTCTTATCGGATAATACACTCACATGCAAAAAAAAAATTGATCGCCCTGAAGGTGCCATCCCAAGGGCACGTAGAGAAAGTGGGTACAAGCGCAAGACTTGGCAGTATGTACACAGTAAACATCAAAATATTGTATCACGCCAAGAATATATTACAGGGGACCAACACTTGCAGGATGCACTTAGTATGGTTCTGGACCACCCGTAGCATGGAGACAGGTGGCGATATTGTCGGGGAAGGAAGCACACGTCGGATGTTCTCCTGAGGAATATCCTGCCACAGCTGACGCAACTGATCCCCCAAACCCGCATTAGTTGTCGCTGGCCGAAGTTGCCGTCCAATCTGGATACATAATTCTACTGCTAGTGCACGTTCTTCTATGTTCATTGTTCATTAGTATCTGCAACATAAAAGTTCTCTAACCATTAATACTCAGACATTTATAGGCACTTATGAACTTCGTTGCCTATACGCGCTAGAACATGTACTGGTATACAATAGCGCAGCAATGAGCATGTGCCTATAAGTAAAGCCACTGACTTTTCGCGTAAAAATCGGAGCACACAGTAGACTTCAATACTATATACACACCTCAGCTGTTGTTATACGTCCATTGGCTGCTGGTGCCGTGTTCGTCCTTGACCAAGCCACTCAGGACTAAGTAACTCCGACACTGAACCTCCGTGATTCGTGCGCAAACTGTTAACACGGGCCAGGACATTTCTAGCCAATCAAAGAAGCTGGACGACCATACAGTGCTTTGTACTGTATCTTGTCTCGAAATCTTTTCGCGAAATATCACTGCCCCTAGCCATAAGTTGTAACTTTTTGACGTGGCGATATAAAATTTTTAATCAAGGAGCTCTTCGTGTGCATATCTACACCATGCAGAATTTGTTGCTCCAGAATTGGTTGCCTCAGCCTCTGATTTTTAGGTATAAATTCCGAAACAAAAACTTTTGAGAAGTAAGACATTGGAAAAGCTGCTTGATCTAAAATATTTGGACGTAATATTTTAAGTTGCCATTGCAATTTTGGTTTCCCTTGTAACTGTTTTCTGCTCTCTTTGTTTTCTGTGTAGCCCTTTCCTCTTTTTGTCATATTTCATATTGCCTGATTCTACGTTGTCGATGTTTTAATGACTTCTAGTATCCCTGCTTCTTCTTAGTTCTTTGTAGTCTTTCTCTGTTGTAGTTATATTTCCGTGAGAATTATTTTTACTTATGTTTAGCAATCGACACATTACAATAAACTATCAAAGTAGTCGCACTGAACAATTGCCATCTAACTTCAAGGATAAAATCGAAAGACATAAAATTCTGCAAAGTAACATATGTTTAATTAACATACTTCCAGATACTACACAGTGATGTATATATGTCCTACTGTACAAATCGTGTAAGTAAAATTTCATAGAACTTAATACTGTCACTGAAGTTTTCTATATCCATTTTCGTTCAAGATGCTGTGGGATTAAAATGCTCCTTTTTTATTATTAAAATTAATTTTGGTGATTAATCTTACAATTATAGTTTTGGCGCATCTTTAATTAGCTGATCGATATACCCGTTCCAAAAGATTACCTTCGTTCAACAATGTACACTCATTGACAAAAAAAATAATTTGCACCAAAATGGAAGTGTCAGATTGCAATGATATTCAGTAGAAAGGCAAAAGTCACCAAGAGCAAGAAATTATTACAAATTGAGATTGGTAAGAGCAACATTTATTGCGTTATACTTATGTCTCTCAGTATGACACTGGGTCACTATGCTTGCGAACACATTCTGCCAGACATCGCGGTATTGAGTTGTATGTGTCCCTAGTGGTGTCCTGCGATAATCCATTCCACGCAGCTTGAATATTCGCTCGCAGTTCTTGCAGATTTTGCGGTAGATGTGGAGTTACTATACAGGATGATTCTAAAATCATGGGACAAACATTGATGGGTGGTAGAGCTCACTAAAACAAACAATTTTTGTATAGGAATATATGGGTGGGAGTGACGCGTTGAGGCACAAACACAAAAATAACACATGAAATGCAACACATTGTTTATTTACAACGTAGCCGCTAAGTGCCTTTTTACAGCTATGTTTATAATAATTGCTCGAAATTGCTACCACCGACAGTAATGCAAGCTTGGTAGCGTCGGTGGAGTGATTGGCGAAAATATTCAAATACGCCGGGTATTTCACGCACGCCACCATTGTCAGCCAATCACGCCATATGTAGAGGTCGCCAAGCATGCGTGACTGTTGGTGGATGCATTTCCAGCAACTGTTTTAACATTTTCTGTACGGAATCACTCGTTAAGTATGCTGCTAATGAATATTTTATGTTTCCGTTAATGTGTTATGTTTTTGTGTTTGTGCCTCAACGCGTCACTCCCGCCCATATATTCCTATACAATAATTGTTTGTTTTAGTGAGCTCTACCACCTCTCAATGTTTTCCCCATGATTTTAGAATCATCCTGTACATAGCGACCAATAGTGATCCACACATTTCCAATTGGGGATAAGTGTGGCAATTCGGTTGGCCGTAACAGAGTGCCCATGGCTTCGAGGCATAATCTTGAGTTAACAGCGGTACGAAGGTGTGTCAGAAATGGCCCCAAGTTTGTCCTCGCACGCGCATCACCGGCACGACTTATTAATAGAAACCTGGTATTTAGTGAGTTCATTTGACGGCCAGGCTAAAGCCGACAGTTGCGTACACACCCCAGGCGCTGTCATTTGTATATTGGCTGGTTCCTTCACAATGATCACTTTACCCTGCGTACTTTATTGTACTTGATTCTATATGTCTCTTAATACATGTGTCCTGCAGGACGTGTCAAGAAACAAGTGGCTCAATAACAAAACAAGAATTTACGAGTCTTTAAAGACTATCTTAACGCTGCTCGAACTCTCGGAATCCCCGGATCTCTACTTGTCGACAGACACACTGGTAAATCACCCGAACTTTTTAAGCAAACATATCTTCGACTACACTCTAGATAGTTCATACTTTTATGATTGGATGATCAAGTTTTTGACTCTGCCAAGTCCTTTGCAGATCAATAACAAAGGTTCTGCTTCAGAGTATCAGCATCCTCATCGGCCTATGAAATGGGCGATACATGCATGACAGCTGATAAGGATAAAATCTGTCAGACATTTTTACGGTACGCTGAATCCTAGGAAACAGTCAAATCTTCCCGCGATAAACCGTTGTTAGCGACCCGGAGACACAGAGTAAAAAATTACAGAAACGAAATGGGGAGGCGGTTTCTTTGATGTGTGCATGCCCATTCTCTGATTTGCTGCATAGAGGGTCTGGAAGTGGGCCTTGTGTCTGGCTACTGCCTGCTGAGGAAGGTTGCCTTTTGGCTCATCTGCAGCCTGGCAACTGAGTTACCAGGTGCTGATTGGCGAACGGCGTTCCAACATGGCGGTTACTAGTGACGTCATTTAGCTAGCATGAACGGCTGGAGTTCGCGGAATAGGCGGCTATTCCACCTCTGCATTCTTAAGCACTCTGTATCGGAGATTTCTCGACTTAATTTCAGGTTAAGCTTCACTGGAACCATGTTTACACTTGAGTTTCTTATTTTATTGGACCACATTTTGCTAGGTACGTCCGGGACGACTTCGAACAAACAATGAACATGCGAGGAACATAATGTCCGAATCACGTGCTACCTGCTCTGGGGTTAAACTGGATCAGCAGCCAGTGAACTACTAACTGAAGCTCTAGTACACAAACGATTGCGGATTATAGCTTGTTGCCGAATGAATCTGCGAAATCTCCGAGTTTACAGCCATCGTCTTAACTTATGGACCACGTCGACCAAGGGCGCGGGCGTGAACATACGTCACTCTGAAGGGGAGCCTCGCGACGTGGCCCGGGTGAAGGGCCCAGGGGTGGTGGAGTGTCATCGGCGACGGTCGCCGCCGTCTTGCGCGCCACTCGAGGGCGGCCCCCCTTGCAAGGTTCGCGCGTGAGCCGAGACAATGTGGCAGGATGCCCGTGTCGTCGGGCACTTGCGGCCCGTTGCCTAGCAACCACGGTGGGGACGTCACAGCCGGCATAAAGATCTCTTCCTGCAGATGTTCAATAACTGAGGCAGGGCATGGCAAGAGGAAGGCGGGGGGCGCTCGCAGCGCCGATGTGTCTTGTGCACGTCCCAGCTGGGATCGGCACCTCTCCCATCCCACCCTCCCCAGACAACCCGGGAAACTCCTTCGCTACCCCTCGCAAGGCAAGGTCATATTATCCAGTGTCACTGCTGGAGTACGACACCCTGGCACACGCATCTATGTAACTGACCTGGACTTTAGAATTTGTTCACACAGCAACCTTGGTTAGGAATTAAAACACACTTTGGTCTCAATGGACGAGATACAAAGAGACACTTCACCCACTGCAACATTTACAAATATATAAACTCCTACAATAATTCGTACTGCCAAGGCCAAGAGATCTCAAGCATCTGCCACCTCGTCCTGGAAAATCTAGACCACTCCGAACAATTCTAGTCCATTCGAGAACATCATAGGGGCGGCGGTGTCTGAGAGGTTAGACTGCTCGCCTCCCACCAAGGCTAACCGGGTTCAAACTTTGGCTGGTTCACTCCCGGATTTTCGCATGTGGGAATCGTGCCAGACGATGCTACTGGTAGGTGGGTTTTCTCGGGGATCTCCCGTTTCCCCCCGCCCTTGCATTCCGGCGTTGCTTCATTCTCACCTCATTCCACCCTCATCGGCTCCCAATACCTCGTTGTTAAGAGCCGCCCAAATCTCTCACCTCACCCCTCTCTAGAACATCATCGTATCTTTACTGCCTGTTGAAGACCATTTTGGATCGTGCAGTTCCTATAACCAGTCGAGCTCTGTTTAGATTGGTGGGTGACGTCTTGTCGAGAGCGACGTCATTAGAGACTGGGCAAGTTGATCAGACAAGGAGCGGTGGGGAAGGAATCGGCCATGACCTGAAGTAAATAACCATCCCAGCATTCGCCTGGAGTGATTTCGGGAAGCCATGGAGAACTGACATCAGGATGGCTGGACCTGGATTCGAACACAGGTATTCCTGATTGCGAGTCCAAAGATTTACCACTGCACTAGCGTGCTCGGTGCTCTGAAATGTACTTTCCACACACCAATATTGGTTAAGAGCAAATACACTCTTTGGTCTCAGTGGGCGAGATTCAAAGAGACGCTTCATCATAGTAACCTTCCAGCTAAATCAACTCTTGCGCCAATTCGTAATGCCTATGTCAAGAGATCTTGTGCAGCATCTACTACCTCGTCCTGGAGCACCGATCATCTGCCTGCTCAAGAGAATTTCGGAGCTCTGTCGTCACTATACCAGGTCAAGCACTATTCGGATGAACGACGTCATTAAAGTCCGTGGTGAGCTCTTCATCATGGCACCAGTGGAGGTCAGTTACCAAGCCAAAGGCAAGTCCACAAGAATCAAGATCATTTTAGGGTTTCTTTGTTAGTTGGTGCATAATTCCAAGATCCAGAGTAAGACATGCAAAACATTGGTCAAAAAGATTTCATGCAAGGATTATTTCTTGTAATTCAACGGATTTTTCACAAGAATAGAGGTAAATAACACACTCGTGTAAATACTGATTTTTCCGTTTGTCACTAAAATGTTTGTTATTATTATTCGTTTTTAACCATACACGTCTCTAATGCTAATGTCGTCGGGATTATTATACTCACACAAATCCAAGCTAGACAATCTCAAAGCTGACAGGAATAATATATCACACCTGCATAGTAATATACTTTAAAGTTGTTCGATCATTCTCTACAGATTAATTACCTCACTACTTTGAAGTATTCTCTACTTCGCCTCAGCGTTATGAAAGATGAAGACACATTTTATCTCCGTGCGTAATTCCATCTTATATTTTTTTCTTTAATTACTATGCATATTCCGTATCACTGCGTGTAAAGGAAATCTGGCAGAACCCAGTTGAATAGTTTTACCAATATAATTTTCGCATTTAACTTTTCGGAAGGCACAATCTTAATTTGCCGTTGATGTTCATTAGTGAATTATTTTAATTTACTCATTTGTTCTTGCCAGCATTCCAAGTATGACACACAACCAAAAAAAATTATATATACATATATATTGTAAGACCTCCATTTAGAAAAAAAACAATGGTTGATACACTACAACTTCAAACCGAGCAAGATGTTCAGGCTTAACGCTTGGGCGCAGATTACCTAGGTTCGAATCTCAGACGGGTTTAATATACAGGATGATTCTATAATCATGGGGCAAACATTGAGGTGTGGTAGAGCTCACTAAAACAAACAATTATTGTATAGGAATATATGGGCGGGAGTGACGCGTTGAGGCACAAACACAAAAATAACACATGAAATGCAACACATTGTTTATTTACAACGTCGCCGCTAAATGCCTTTTTACAGAAATGTTTATAATAATTGCTCAAAATCGCTACCACCGACAGTAATGCAAGCTTGGTATCGTCTGTGGAGTGATTGGCGAACACATTCAAATACGCCGGGTATTTCACGCACGCGTGCAGCCGCACAGGATAGTCGAGCAACGAGGTCTTCAATGGAATCAACTGGAGTCTCATAAATGAGGGCTTTCAAATGCCCCCATAGGAACGAAATCGAGACTCGATAAATCTGGCGATCGTGGTGGCCATCGGACTGGCCCACCACGCCCTCAACGCCTCAACGCGTCACTCCCGCCCATATATTCATATACAATAATTGTTTGTTTTAGTGAGCTCTACCACACCTCAATGTTTGTGCCATGATTTTAGAATCACCCTGTATTTTCATATTAACCTAAACAGTTTGATGTACGTAGAGCCAAACAAATCTTTATTTGCACCAACAAGATCTTTGTTTGTGGCAACCAAATAATAACAACAAAATAATTTGGTTCCATCATCAAAATTCATTATTGCCCCTATACAAACAATTTAGTTGCGCCAAAGTAAGTTATTTTGATTCAACAAAACGTTTTCCTCGGTGAAGATGTTGCTTCCTTACTACAGGTCATAGCCGGGTTTACTTCCGCTCTTCTCAACGTTTAGTGTTCTCCCTATCGAGGCCTTCTCACCGTTCAGGGACACTCAAAAACACATAAGACATATATGTAGGGGCAGTGATATTTCGCGCAAAGATTTCGAGACAAGATACAGTTTAAAGCACTGTAGGGTCGTCTAGCTTCTTTGATTGGCTAAAAAATATTCTGGCCCGTGTTAACCGTTCGCGCACGAATCACGGAGGTTCAGTGTCGGAGTTACTTAGTCCTGGGTGGCTTGGTCAAAGACGGACACGGCACCAGCAGCCAATGGAGGTGTAACAACAGCTTAGGTGTGTATATAGTATTGAAGTCTACTGTGTGCTCCGATTTTTACGCGAAAAGTCACTGGCCCTACATATAAGAGTATAATAATAAATAATATGAGGAAAAAGATATCCGGAAAAAGGGTTTTCAGTTCTCGCATTACTTAACACAATCATTTGGCTCAAATAGGTATAATGGCTACTTTCATATTTTTATAGATCGCACTAAAGTACTTGTAAGGCCACCGTTTTGTTGGTAATAACAGACTGAATTACTAAAGTTCTATAGACGTAGGTGGCCTATAATTGCGTTAAAAGTAATATGTCAGATTTTGTGGGAAGAGATCGGGTTGTTCACGAGATAAGCTCAACAAACCTAATTTTCCAGATGACGCCATTTACTAAAGTTGTGCAAGTAAGAAGCTCGTGGCGAATTTAATTCACTCATTAAATAATGCCAACAAACTAACTTAAAGCGTCTTGAGTTATGACATGTCACCATGAATGTTCGGAAGGACGCAATATTTTGAAAATAAGCATTCGGTATACCTATGTGTAGTTGTGGGGGGGGGGGNGGGGGGGGGGAGTTTCCTTACTAGGTTGCATTAGTGTGCCATGTTTGTTGGTGAAATCAGTTATAACGGTTCAAACATTGTACGGACGCACACACACACACACACCTACACTCCTACAAGCATACAAGAAGGAAATATACCAATAGTTCCAGAGGAAAATATACTAAAAGAAAGTAAATGATAATCTTTTGGTGATAAGCAGAAATAATTTTTCTGTTATTTTAGAATAATTTGATAGGTTTAACTTTAGTTAATCCCACAGGAACAAGTTTCATGTAAGATGTTGCCTTTACTACCAAGGCCAAATAGGTATTTTAATAATTTAAAAAAGAAGTTTTGAAACACCGAACCAACATTTCGGGATGTATTTAAACAGCGTACAATTATCGTTATTATTATTTTTTTTTACAATTAAAGGCCCTACTAAAAAAATATTATATGGTTATTGAATGCCTCTGCTACATATATTTTGTATCCCAAAATTTTTCTTTTTTTTAGATAGGGGAAATAAGTTATTTTAAAGTGACCTTTGCCTTCGCTATGAAAAAAAGTTAGAGCGGTATGTAGCAGACATTTTACATTCTGGTGATAATAATATGTTTCAATTGATCTCTTTATAAGGAATATGTACGATTTGGTCGATGTCGCCACAAGAGAAAAAACATTTACAACTCATGACCCTAGATAATTTTTACTCTCGAAGAAAACTCTGTATAACTTGTAGACGTGCGTGAGTAATGCCCACAACTATAACTATATCGCAGTGGCGTGTGGTGAACTGTTGCAAGGTAAGCTGGTCTTAGCTCTGTGCTGTACCCTGTTGCTTGCTAATTTACACTTCCACCAGTAAAACGTAGCTCGGCAGATGACGTCACAGGACGTGTAATGGGTATCTTGCTGCTCGCTTGTGAGTGGTCGGAATGCACTCAGCTTTCCTAGGCTGCACGGTGGTGCGTGCACCGAGAATGTACAGCAGTGAGCAAGCACCAGCTTACCTTGCAACACTTCACCACACGCCACTGCTATATCGGGCATTATTTTGTGAGATGTATTGTTTGCCGGAGTAAAGTGCAGAATTCAGCCATGCAACCTTGTCAATTGCGCCACCACAGTATTTATATATATTTTAAAAAATGCAACAAACAGAAGCAGCTAAGAGACCATCGCCATAATCATTTCTGCCTCGCCACAATCGATCAACCATGAATTGTCGCCATGCGTTATAAATTGTAAAACACAAACCTAGTAAAGCGCGTTAAATATTATACAATAATCTATCGGACCAGATAGAACGGATGAATATAAGCGACTTGCTGCAAAAAAACTATAGTTTAGAGCGGACAGGTTTGGGCGGCTCTTAACATCGAGTTCTTGAGAGCTAATGAGAATGAACCGAGGTCAGTGTGCAACAGTTCCGGAATGCAAGGGAAGGGGAAACGGAAGATCCCCGAGAAAATCCGCCGACCATCGTCCGGCATGATTCCTGCGTGCGAAAACCCGAGAGTGACTCCGCCGGGAATCGAACCCGGCTCGCCTTGGTGGGAGGAGAGTAGTCCGACCACTACACCACCGCGGCTACGCAAAAATTAGAGGGTTTCAGTATTAGCGAAGTCGGTGACAAACTGTAAGACTATGAAGTAATTGTTAGAATGTTCGGAAAGTTTTTCTTTGATGTTGAATGTTTCGCCCAGGCGTCAGTGCCCTGTACTTCAACACACTGGCGACTACACATTGGCGCAAGAGGTGTGGCTTCACTCAGTTTCTATTGTGGAAGGGCAAAGAGGTAACTGACCTTGTGCACTCGCCCTCGCAATGGGAAATTATATGCCCAATGCCCAGCCTGACAATAATTTCTTCCTCAGAGCCTGCTAATGCTGAAGGAGGGTATACACTTCAATTTCAGGGTTTTAAGATTTACACACTTTCAACACAGTCAGATGGTTCAACCAGAGAGTGAATGCAGTTGTTTATTTTATAATTTCAATTCAGTCATTAAGTACGCTGTGGCGGGAAAANGTTTTTTCTTAGCAAAATAGGCGCTGAAAACCGTGCACCAAGTCGTTGAGACCATATCCGAACATAAAATCAACTATGGAAATTTTGGACCAGAATAATTGCTCTCAGTGACTGTAAATTTGTCCTATTAACAAGAAATATTATCTTTGAACTTTTAAGCGTATTCTTGGGCGCCCATGAAATCCAGGAAGCATCGCATAGTTCCACATCACAAAGAGTGTCACCAAGACTTCTTCAAGGACGAGCAGGTTCCACTTGTTTAAGCCGGTTTCTGTTTACATCGATAACTAGGGCCAGTGACTTTTCGCGTAAAAATCGGAGCACACAGTAGACTTCAATACTATATACACACCTCAGCTGTTGTTACACCTCCATTGGCTGCTGGTGCCGTGTCCGTCTTTGACCAAGCCACTCAGGACTAAGTAACTCCGGCACTGAACCTTCGTGGTTCGTGTGCAAACGGTTAACACGGGCCAGAACATTTTTTTTAGCCAATCAAAGAAGCTAGACGACCCTACAGTGCTTTGGACTGTATCTTGTCTCGAAATCTTTTCGCGAAATATCACTGCTCCTATCGATAAGTATTGGGGAGGACGAAGTGGACAGACCAGCACAGACAGACAGTTGCCTGTTGGTTGAAACACGAGTGCTTCCATTGGTTCCGGAGTTTCGTGAATGTGAGATGGTCAAAATCAGAGTATCTGAATTTTGTCAGAATTGTACCGGAATCTCGAGGGCCTTCTAGAATGTTACCAGTATTCCATGTAGGACAAACACACGTAACAGAGACTGAGGACATCATTTCTTATTACGTCTATATAGAAAATTAATAAATTTCACACCAGAGTGACAAAAATGAAGCATAATGAGTTCGTTCTACTCCCCACTTTCCGGACAACCGAGTCGATTCTCTGTAAACAGTTTCTTGCCAGGCGCAGGTACAGATGTGTGGACGGATAAGCCATTGCGCTTTGAACTGTGTTGCAGAGTTTTGAAAGACACGGGTTTTTTTTTTTTTTATACGAAAATATTCAACGCGTGTCCAACGTTCTGATCTACGAAAAGAACACACACTTCAGGTGAAGACTGTTGAGAGCCGCCATTTTCGGAGCGTTTTGTGTCTGACTGTGTACGTGTCAGATACATACAAAACTACTCAAGGGCCCTGCATTGCACCTTGCTACAGGCATCCCAACAATAAAATGATAGAGCCACCGCTTAAAGCCCCATAGGTACACGTGGCACGGCAATAACACTGCACAAGCCTTGCTCTTAGTGGCGATGGCGCACGTGATGCGCGTGGCATTGTCGCCCTTATCACCCCCCGCGCTTCTCTGCCTCAGATTCGTAGACGGGCCTGTCACGAGCGTGCATCACAGCTGGCCTAACTCAGCTGCCATGTAGCATCTGCGTTTGTGTGTGCGCGCTCACGCCATATATGGGAGTAAAAAGGGAAGAATAATGTCAGTTTAGCAATCCAGTTTACGATACCAAGCGATAAGTCGCTTCGAGTCAGTGGCTTACAGAATTTCTGTGCATCTCGAATGTCAGAAGTGTGTGCGGTGAGCTCGTTCTCGAACGACTACTCGAAATTCTCCGCGGTGACGATGGAGGGCAAGGCGACAAAGTTTCTTGTTAATAACGGAAGGTTGGTCCTATTGTGACGGAATGGATATTTGTGCACAATGATTATAGCCGTTACAAAAGGTTGTAAAAAGGTATTTTTAATGCGGTTTTTATATAATTATCAATTAATTTTCCAATAATGTTGAACCTTTGGACTCTTCATTAACACTTTACCTTCTTTATTGTTCGATAGGAAATGATCCACAATGTTATGATTGGTCCCATTCAAACTTCCTAACCAAGCAAAAACCTAAGAAAAGGCGCCACAGAGTTCACCAACGCCAAGCCAGAACGATTGCAGACACGAGACAGAACAATGGCGCGAAGAAGCCACAAAACTGCTGGAGTATCAAAACATCAGATTAAGAATGATTGCAGCAAGTCTACGGGGCATTCGCACAAGACGCCCGGCAACAGCGAAGATGCTGATCCAAGAGCATTTCAGGGAAGTAACACAAAAACCGAAACAGCCCGCCTCCAAAGCACAAAGGGAATCAATCGGAGCAAAGTTCGTCAACGGTCACGTGGTGGGGCGAGAAGTGTGAAATGGACGTCAACGACCAGGACCGGANAAAAAAAACGATACAGCCCGCCTCCAAATCACTAAGGGAACCAATCGGAGCAAAGTTCATCAACGGTCACATGGTGGGGCGAGAAGTGTGAAATAGACGTCAACGACCAGGACCGGCGTCGTCTACTACGAACATCAGACCAGACAGCCGCTGTTCCTTGGGCAGTGTCCGTCAGAGGGTCCGGGTGCGAGGCTGGGGTAAGTTCCCTTCCTTTATATGTGATCCTCCTTCTTAACTATCAACCTTCCTTAAGTCCTTCCCTCTCACTTCCGTTGGACTTAACTTTAATTGAATATCATTGTATGCTCCTCTAACTTTAGTTCCAGTAAAGTCTTTAATAATCATTTCAAACAATCCTTTTAATTATCTGAGCTTATCCTGTTTTCCTTAAACTTGACCTTTCCTAAGAGTGTTATGAGCCACCAATGCTCGTAACAACGTGCAAGGGTGCCTGTACAATCCTCCGAGCCCTGGCAGACTGCATCACTGATTTGACCAGCATATGATGCACGCTCTTCCTTTCTCTCCCATCGACTACTCAGTGGTTAGTCGAGATCAAGTCGTCGTCCTGGTCGAGTCAAGCGCCGCCATTAATAACAGGCACGTGGAGGAAGCAGCGACCATTTCCGACTTGCAGGAGTTAGTCGATCGATAGTCGCGACCGCGGCTGCGCCGTCTTCTGGCGGAGGGCGTGTGTGAACAAAGGAGAAAGAACTTTTGCCGAATATCGATTGTGATTTGTTATCCAAAGGTCAGCCGCTTCTGCGACCCGTGGAGGGGAGATGTACGTAGAGTACGCACCCGAGGTGCGCATAGCCACTCTCCGTGTCCGGCTTCTCTGCCAATACGACTATCATATCGAGGTTGGGACAACTGTTCATGTAAAAGGGGCCGCGGTGATGTACTGGCCAGACTACTCGTCTCCCACCTAGGTGAACCGGGTTCGATTCCCGGAGGACTGCTCCCGGATTTTCTCACGTGGGAATCGTGCTGGACGATGCCGCTGGTCGACGGGTTTTCTCGGGGGAGTTCTCGTTTCCCCCACCCTTGTATTCTGGCGCCGCTCCATACTCACCTCGCTTCACCCTCACTGGCTTTCAAGACCCTGATGTTAAGAGCTGCCCAAATCTCTCCGCTCTCATTTCCGTTCTGTTTATGTAAACAAGGGCTCTAATATTTTTGTCTGCTTCCTCTAACCAATTTCTAATGCAATTATGTTAAATTCAAATTGTTGAAAGTATTTTATTCACGCAAGTGGCCATGTCTTTTGAAAATTAAGATATATACAAACACGTCCATCGCTGTTTACCATGTAACTTTGACAGTTGTATTGTTGTGGGGTAGGTTAATGCCCCCGGTGCATGCGCAGAAGACAGACGAAAATTGGTCTACTTCATCTTTAGTCTATGGCGAAGCCGCGAAGAGGGCTTAGGCCCGGTTGGAGCAGACGTGGTGCGCTAACGTGAGCGAAGAGAGCCATCAACGTAGAATCACACATGTGCTTCAAAAGCGTTCTCACCGTTATAACTGCCAAGCACAACTTACGTATAGCTACGAAGGAAGTGCCACATGCCTGTGGAGTGGAGTTGAGTGGAGATATCTGGACGGCTCTTAACATCGAGGCCTTGAGAGCCGACGAGGGTGAGGTGTGGTGAGTATGGGGCAGAACCGTGATGCAAGAGCGGGGGGAACGGGAGATCCCCGAGAAAACACGCCGACCAGCGTCATCGTCCGGCACGGTTCCCACATGCGAAAATCCGGGAGTGATCCCTCCGGGATTATGGCCTGTGATCGACCGCGCATTGTTATGGCATTTCAATAAATATAAAGACACACGTAGTGCATGCGTAATAGTATTAAATTACGTAGACTTTTTTTCTAAAAATATTTATAACTTTTTTTGCTAAAGGTTGTGCACAGTAAAGTAAATATTTTTGAAATCAAAATTTTTTCTTATTTTTTTATTTATTCAAGATTTGTTATACGGAATATATACACAAAAATATAACTCCTTAAGTTGGTTTTCTCAAGGTGGAGTTAATTGATATTATGTAATTACAACCAAGACGGATGGACAAAACTGCAACATAAAAATCCAACATGTAAAATTATATAACAATAACACAAAATTGAATAATTATACAAAATTCATAATGTTATAGCACAAACACTGTAAAATAATACAAATTGCATAAATTAGCAAAGGCAAAACATATTTCAATAAATGACATAGTTGGAACAATACACATTCTTACAATATCACTTAAGACTTTCCTGTGATCTACAGCAACATTTATTTACTGTAAACAAAACAAGCTCACGGAAATATTTTTCTTTGCTATAAAGAAATTTAACATTGACATGAAACAAAAATGTACACAGAATAAATTTAACGACAGAAAACATAAGTTTCTTTAAATTTTCCTTTGAATTAAAGCAAGATTTGGCTATCGTAAACAACACGACCTCAAAGAAATGCTATTTCTTTACTACACAGAAACATTTGAACGTATTTTTTTACACGGTCGATAAGATCAACTGCTGTCAACATGTCACCAAGGGCGTCACAAAGATATTTTCCCAAGAGTGGGGGCGCCATAGGACTCACATGTGAGTACTGAGCAGCGCCGGAATGCAAGGGCGGGGGAAACTGGAGATCCCCGAGAAAACCCGCCGACCAACCGGCACGATTCCCACATGCAAAAGTCCGGGAGCGACCCCACCGAGAATCGAACCCCGTTCGCCTAGGAGAGAAGTGAGTAATCTAACCACTACACCACCGCGGCTCCCTTTACTTCGGACGAGTGTGAGATTTACAACTGGATTTTACCTAAAACAAATGCAACTAACATCCGTGACTTGTCATTTGAGTAAATTAGTTTACCTTTATTAATGTGCAATATAATATTACAATATATACCAACTACAAAAGCACAAATGAATATTAAACTAAAATTATGGAAAAACAAGCAGAAGTTGTATTTTGAAGGTACGTTGCTAATGAGCAATTCGTTAGTTATAGAAATTGTTATCTCATTTATTACGAGAATAATTACGAACACAAATAATTTTTAAACGATTGTTGTAATGGATCTCTCGCATTTCACAGAGGAAAAGATCCAGTTTCAAGGAGAGGGCAAGTGCCTTGCCTTGCCCTCTCTCGCTGACGTCCAGTTGTGTCACTGTCTGCCTTTTGCAAGTATGTACTTGCTTGTACTGCTAACTAGTTTCATCATATTTCAAGCAGTGCAATGCAATCCAATTCTGAATCTTGCTTCAGAAGACCATCACAGTATTTTTTTTTTTCACTGTCATCTTAAGTTTCTGACCCAATAACGTAACAATGAACCTCTCTGAATCTTGGCAGGTCTTTTCGGAATGTGCGAACTGCGGCAAGACGAAAAGTTGCTGGTTAGAATTCATCTACAGTTTTAAATATTTAAACGGCGCGTTTAGGGCCTATATCCAAAAGAAAGGTAACATTTGTAAATGCGTCTTATCACTAGTTGTCCTTTCATTATGTCTCACTTGACAGCACCTTGTATATGACGTATCCCCCTTTCAGCGATTTCTCCACACCTCCTCCAAGCACACGGCCCTGGTGTATGTACATATATATA
>NQII01002092.1:169560-181416 GCA_002778355.1 Clitarchus hookeri | reverse complement strand
TATATGTACAATTCCCTTGGCCAAGATTAAATGCAGCTAGAGCATACACAAGTTATGGAAAATATGTTCATGTAAAAGCATGTATTGCTAAAAAAAAAGCCGCCGAAAGTACATAAAAGCACAAGTCGTTTTCAAGTAATTCGGCGATCCTTCTAGCAATTCGTGATCCAGTGGCAGCGAAATGCCTAGAACACGTAAATCAATCAGCTTCGCTTCCAGTGCGCGTTTAAACCCGCTGATTATTACCTTGACAGAATTTCACTTGTTTAAATCGGGATTTTCACTGGATTCCTGTCAACTATATATACATTGCTTCTAAGCAATTGTTCTTACCACGTTAAACTTCGGCATTCGGTGGCAGTATACATACAAATTGGATTTTCAAAGGAAAGCAATAACTAAACGGAACAGTAAATTTTTTTTTAGAGTATTTTATGATACATAATCACAAACAAAAAACATTTTATATAATACTTAAATTATTTAATATTACATTTGACCATTAATTTTTGTAAGTAGACATTTGTTAACCACATCTTAAAATGAACCAAGACAATTCCTTTCGTCTTAATTTATTTTCCTTGTTTAGTTAGTTGAAACATTTTATATACTGTGGAGCTGCAGCAGTACACAAAAACTTTTGACCATTGTTAGTTTAAAATAAAATCTGCAAGATTAATTATTTGCTCGATATTAGATGTATGTTTACCAATAGAGCATTCTTCAAGAGTAATACGCCAGATAGGGATGTTAAAAATATCGATATATCAATATATCGAAATGGCGATATTATATCAATTTTATATCGATATAAGTTGTCGATATATTTCTCCGACATTTTATCGAAATTAATACCTTGTTCCATGTATCGGAAATAAATATTTTTAAAATGCTCTTTTAATAAGCTCTGTTTGGAATACAAAAATTTTATTAAAAAGTACTATGTTCACTTTGACAACATGCACCAAAAAACAAGTACCACGTCTTTCTATAATGCCTCGTGTCCTCAATATGAAATATTGCAAACAATTTTGCATTAATTTAACACGTCCTTTAATAGATCAAATATCGGATTCCGATGTATCGAAAATCGATATTTTCCTTCCGATATATAATTTTGTATAACGATACTTCTATAAATAATCGATATATATATAATATCGGTTTTCTTTTCCCCCCTTTTTCCGATATTAACATTTCTATTGCGAGACCAATTAGAAAGACCAAACAGCACGACCATCCGAATAGCCCAACCGTCCATATGTTTTCCGTTTGCCAAGCGCTTCGCGAAACTTTTGTCTATTGTACAAACTTGCCCTCTCGAATCACCTCACGAAACAAATCGCGAACTATACATATAATTAGCGAAATACTTGTGATACTATTATATTAAACAGTCCTTCCTATGCTCATTGAAGGCAATCTGCTGTACACTTCACTTTATAATGTAAAAAATGTGAGAGCACTCTGAGAAAACCCATAGAATCGTTCTCACCAGAAGGAATCACAAATAATAGAAAAAAAGCAGATACCATCACCTATATAACTAAAGAAATAATATACGCACATATGTGTATATACATAAACTTAGAAATATACATAATTATAATTATGTTTAGAAACAATCTAAATGATTATATATTTATATGTATTATATACATACGCCTACAAATATATTAATGTAATACATTATATTTGGTTATATATAGTAGGTGACAGTATATGTGTCGGATTGACTATAGATTTATGATGAATTAATAGATTGAGAGGTTAATCGAAAGATCAATCAAAAGATTGAAAGATGGAGGTCGAAGACTGAGATCGAAAGGATTGATCGAAATAATGAAATGTTGAACTCGAAATATTGGGAGATCAATATAAATATTGACCAAAAATATTAAAAGATTATTAGAAAAAATTGAAAAATTGATGGAAAAGATTGAAAGATTAATAGAAATATTCCGAGATTGATCGAAAAATTCATAAATAAATTGAAAGATTAAGATCGAAATATTGGGAGATTGATCGAGAGACTGAAAGATTGGTGGAATGGTGGATTGATGGCTGAGAAAACCACGGAAGATAAGACTGTCTACCACCCGAGTTGGCCTCGTACATTCCAAGTTTCAAGGGGCTTACCCTAATGGTTTCAGAATAGCGTAATCGACAATGTAGGCAATCTAGCAAAAGTAACGCCACAGAAGACGAAGTCAAGATGTTGGTGGCAGGTACACCATTAAACGAACGCTTCAACTTGATATCTACACTCAAGTAGCTCGCTGATCCGAAAAGGTACTTGAAATTTCAGCAGGTTTTTACTCTGGCGGGGAAATGTGTGTGCAATTACGAGCACGACCGACAATATACTGCGAAATTAGATAGAAGAGACGAATATAAAATAACTTACTGGACTAAATGCTGGAAACATCAGGGACGAGAGAGAGAGAGAGAGAGAGAGAGAGAGAGAGAGAGAGAGAGAGAGAGAGAGAGAGAGAGCTATTTGTCACCTCTCGCATCAGGCGAANGCGGTTGGTGTTCGGATATGATGTAAATATAATGATTCGTTGGAGGGGGGTATTTGGGTGGGTGGAGGGTCGTCTAGATAACCAATGAAATATAGTGGTGGGAGAAGAGGTTTGCCGACTTTATAACAAAAGAAAAAATAGTGGTCGTCGTACTGTGAGCATGTATATTCTGTCATCTTTATGGGAATCCCTTGTAACTCCTACATGTAAGTCTTCAAATGATTTTTCCCACAATTTTACGATTTTTTATAAATATTTTTAAAATTGTTATTAAATTCATTTTTTTATCCATTTTTTATTTTTATACTTTCCCCGATTTTGGAGACTTTTTGAGAATATATATTTTTTAAACAATTTTTGTGGTTTTTTTCGATTTCCAATTTTTAGTTTTTTTTATTATACTTTTTTTATAATTTTAATGTTAATTGGCATTTAGGTCAAAGTCACAGATATCCAAGACGAAAGCCGGTGTCGACAATGCAATGTTTCCCAGATATTCATATTTGTGTAACGAATATTTTTTTATTAGTTATTCTGGTTCAATGTCACCTTGGGTCAAGGTCAGGGCCATGGATATCCAAGATGGTGGTCGGGGTCAATAATGTAACTCTTCCTTAATTTTTTTTACAATTGTTCTCGAATTATTTCATTTTTTTTTCTTTCAATTTTTAGGTTTTTAGGTTATCCGATGGTCTAGGTCAAGGTCATGGAAATCCAATATGTGGTCGGGATATATAATGTAATTTTTCCTCTGATTTTTGCTATTCTTTATGAATTTTTGTGATTTTTTTTCGAATATTCGGGTTAAAGGTCATCCCAAGGTCAAAGTCATGGAAATCCAACATGGTGGCCATGGTACATAATGTAAACAAATATGGCGGACTCCCCTCCTGATCTGCTAGACTTGGCTTGGAGCGTTTAGTCTGTATTCCTGATTTGCGAACTTTTTGACACATGCATTGCAAAGTTTCAAATCCACCTTGATCATTTTCAACGAAACTAGACACAAAGTTTCTGATTTTAGGGCATTTCGATGGATTTTTGAGGAAAAATTGTGATTTTTTTCATGGAGATAAGTTTATATCCCCTATCCCCCTTGCAAAAGAACTTACCAAATTATTCTACTGACCAGACTTCGATATTGATCTCTGAAAAATGTTTGGGTAGCACCTTCGGCCTCAATTGGCAGTCCGAACATCTCACGAGGAAAGATGATCTCTTCCAAATATTTCAGTGATGGTGTTACCTTGGTTGTCTCTTGGACTGCCAGAATAATTGTTATGCTCCCTGCTATGGAAATATAAAGATACTGTTTTAGGGCACAGTTAAGCCTTTTAGTCAATTTTTTTTTCCGACTGAGGGTGCAGTGCTCTAGTTTTAGTCTTTTTCACCCCAAAAATATTTGTCAGCTTTTGGAAATTTCGTCTTTGATCAGAATGAAGTGCTAGTGATACTCTATACCTTGAAAAGACTTACTCGACAAGTGCCTCAGCTACTATGCAAGCTTCTTGACTCAGGATCGAGATGGCCTCAGTCAACTTAGTGAAATAATCCTCAGCAACAAGAAAATGTCGATTATACGCCTTAGTCAATGACATAGGATGTAGAATGTCTACTGCCATCCTATCGAATAGTGCTCCAACAGTATATGTCTTAGAGGTGACCCGCCTCTTAGTCTTTAGTCTTGTTTTGCTGAACAGCTATCACATGTACAACATCAGATCTCAACATCCGACAACGAAACTAGTGGAACCTCGGTATAACTTTGTGGAGAGTCCCATTTATGCCAAAGTGTCGGCCTGTGGCAGGAATGCGTAATTCCTTTAGCACTTTTGGGACTTTACATTTCACAAGGACCAACTTAAAATGCATTTGTTTCCCTTCATTACTCTCCCAATTTTTATAGAGTACGCCATTTATAAGAGCGAGAGAACTCCACTGTGCCCAATATGCCTTTACAGTAGCCATCACACTTGATATATCTTCCCATTTATTTTGATGATCTACTTTCCACCCCAGCATAAGGCACAAAGACGGGCCATTCAACCGGATTTCCCTGATACTTTCATCACTCAATGTAGATAACACATCACGAGTCATGAGTTCTCGAATAATACTAGTCCATTGTGCCACCTGCGAGCCACAGTCTTTTATTCACAGTGGTGACAGAATGGTCCACATGGCCTCCTAGATAGTACATCTGCATTACCATGGAGATGTTTGGGCCTGTACTGTACTTCGAAATAGTACTTCTGGTGGTGCTGTATCCATTTGACTATTTGTCTTTCGGGATTCCTAAAGTTCAGGAGCCATCGCAGAGATGCATGGTCGATTTGTAGAACAAATTGTCTGCTATAGAGATAGTGATGGAAGAGCGTAACTGCTTTCGCCATAGCCAGAAGTTTCCTGCTAGTCAAATAGTAATTTCATTATGTTTTGTGCAACACTTAACCTGTGCTCTGTGATCGGCTGCAGGAATTTGTGCTTCTATGGGATTTTTATTTGTAAAGTGGAGTGCTGTCCTGATAAATACAAGTTCACCGATGCCCTGTCGAGAGTCCCTTTTGGTAAACCTGTGAAATGATATTATCAGTACTCCGAAAGAAGCTCGCCCCCGCACCCCCACTAGACACCATGGAACAGGAGAAATTGTACACACAGCAGGTGGATCACCAAGACGGAAAGCTTATTCCACAAGATCGAAAAAAACAGCAAGATCCAGCAATCGCTGCACACGTCCAAAGACTCCAGAAATTGCATGAAGTTCTTCCTCATAGCTGGTCAGAGAAGGATGCCCACTTCACCTATACCTACCGAGTGCACCCAGTGGGCCTGGTGATGTTGCCTGAGAATAGGAGTAGCTTGCAGCTCATGGTCCCTTCAGACCTACAGCAGCTTATATATGATTACCATGTTAGCGACTCAATACATGGAATACAGAAATATTATGCAATGTATTATGGAAAGAAGTGGAACTATATATATATATATATGGAGCTGCTACCTACGTAATGCTTCCAAGGCTCACTCCAACCTAGGAGGCCAAAGAAACACTGGGAACAATGAAACTTGACATAAATGGTCCTTACCCAAAGACCACCAAGGAAAACTGTTCCCTCCTAAAGACTACTGATCTCTTCTCCCGATGGGAGGAAGCAATTCCCCTAGGGAATTCCAAAACTCCCAATATCATACAAACTCTGAAATGGGAGCTGTTCTTGCACTGGGGATACATCCAAGCAGTCACTTAGTGATAGTGGGAAATAATTATAAGGGAAATAACGGAAAACTGTCTGCCAAAGCTGGCAAGACCAAACCTAGACAAGCGCTCTAGCATACTCAAAGGAATCCCATAGAGTGGCAAAACCAGGAAATTAAAAAGGGACTACACATATAACTACAATATGAGCACCACAAATGGAATGAACAAATCCCATAAATGTTGTTTATATCAAGGAGCCAAGAAAATGAATTAATATGATTAGTTCTAGCCAACTGCTGACATGGCCGGCCTATGCAGATCATGGGATTAGGGACTCCAACAGATTTAGGCCAATGAAGGTAAATAATACAGCCAACGAATCTCAGAAATAATAAATGGCCTGAGAATATAAAGACTTCTGCCTGCAATAAACCCTAAATTCGCAGAAAATTAACATCCGCTGTTCAAAACTCAATACAGGCGACCAAGTTTGCTGATGACCTTCCTGTCCTTGGAGAATACAAAGTTCTGTGCTGAGTTTGCTTCCCATTGGCAAGGTAATTACACAGTGGTTGGGAATCAAGAGCACGAGTTCTGCCTATATGTCTACTGAGGGGAAATTGTTAGTCTATTGCTGGGGCAAGCTAACCATGAAACCTGAAGTCCACAAAGCACACACCAGACTTAAATGGCTGGCACAGAAAACCTCTTAGCAGAGGAGAATGGCAGAGATTACCTATACTTGGAAAATGAGGATTTTGTATGCTTACTTTCTGCTCTAGAGAGAGAGAGAGGTATCAAGAAATAACCACAGGAACTGCGGTTTTGGGCTAACCATAGGAAACCAGCAAGATAGAGACCCTTTTCAAGTGCAATGGAGTGGTAGGGAATAGCCCAAGAAGAGGTCAGCTCTGAAACTGAATCCCAGTGTGGTGGCTTTGGGCAAGTGAAATGAGTGTACCTCAGGGAGACAAAATCACACAAGGGAGGGGGCGAATCGTCATGCTGAAACGAGTCTACTAGTGACCTGGTATTTATTGGTGCAATAGTACTCTCGACACTAATGCAATTTTAAAGGGCAGGAGAGAATGGTCTCTTGGTAAGTTGGCCCTACACTAATGCCCGTGTGAAAGCCACAAAGCGAAAATGGCTGTTACTCCAGGGTGTCCTGGAACAACACCTGTTTCTCATTGCGAGTTGTTTCGGGGATGTCTACCCCCTCATGGTGGCACCATGTGTTGTTCTGAAAGTAGCAGGGTAGCTTAATTCTAGTGGTTCCTTAGCACTGACAACTCGGCGACTATTGATGTCATGTTGGCTTGCATATGGTTGGGGCAATGAGTTAATCAATTTACTGTCTTATTGGGATTTATGTACATGTATGAAGGGTAGTACTACAACTTTATGACCAGGGACACAGTTTATCTTAAACTTTTTCTATGAAAATAATGTCACAAGTTTCAACTGTTTTAATTAACATGAAAATATTGTAAGTAAAAGAATGAATGAATATTTAGTTTATTCTCTCCATATAAAGCACGTTTATTTAACTGGTGTATTTTGGTCCTACTGCCTATGGCTTTCGAATGGTGAATATTTTATTTATGCACACATTGCAACATGCTTCCAATGCTACGCACACACATACACAAAACATAGCTTTCATGATGTGCTGTTGTTTAGTGCTATGATAATGCCCACCATCGCCTCTATGTTCTTGATGTACTGGCAGTGCGAAGAATCTAGATATAGCAATTTTGGTACCGGCACTGTAACCATACAAGGCCTGTCCTGGTGGTAGACTCCATGTAGCAATGAAATAAATCCCATCACATAAGCACGTAGTAGTCAGCAGGGCTGATGCATTCGATTTGGTGATGAGTTTGTCAGTACTAGACCAATGATGGGTGCATTCGGGATTCGTGTTGGTCTTGCATTACCTATGTCCTGAGTGGTTGGTGCAGTGGTGCGGTACAATATATGGTCATAGCAGGTGAGGGGTAGGGCAATACCAGATCAAACATCCCAGTGCATAGTACTGAATAGACATATTGGAAACAATTTTTATTAGAGAACTTTGGGACACTTGTGTGAAACTTTATCAGTTGTGGATATTTTATTTCATTGTAAAACGCGACACTGTCTCCATGTCTCTCTCTCTCTCTCTCTCTCTCTCTCTCTCTCTCTCCCCATACACTGTCCTTGTTGCCATTCTACCACCTCCTGTCAGCCACCATGCTNTCTCTCTCTCTATCTCTCTCTCTCTCTCTCTCTCTCCCCATACACTGTCCTTGTTGCCATTCTACCACCTCCTGTCAGCCACCATACTGGTGTCTGGTCACTCCGGATGTGCCAGCAGCCAAGAAGCATGACCGAAAACACAGTTAATAAATAACACTGTGAGAAAAGTTGTGAGTGGTGACATGTTACATGTGTTTTGTCTGCATGAATACACGAGTACCTGGTTTTGTTATTTCAAGAAACTAGCCTGCCAGGGTCACATAAATCACCAAAGCCTATTTAATGATCACTTATGAACCTTCACATAAAGAGGCATTTAAGGTAGAGATAAAAATTCGTGGGAGGTGATGTGTTGAGGCCAGCAGTGGTGCTATATGCCCCACAAACTTGACAAAGTTAAATTCCTCTAAGCAGTGTGACATGATGCCCCAAATTATTTCAGGTTAATTTATAGTGCATTTGGTTGATTTATCTGTCACCATTAGCCTTAAGTAGCAACCACAACAGCCACTGCAGTAATGAATGTAAATTATCAAATTAAAAATCTAGACATTTAAAAGCTATAGCAACTCAGTAAATGCTCTTGTTTAATCAGTGTTAAATTGACATGTAATTATCGTCTAAGGTTTTGTGCACATACCCATTTCATCCAGGGAATGTTTTTTTTTGTGCATGGCAAAGACGACTTTCCCAATGCTGCACTAAAGGAGAGTCAATGTGGTTCCAGCAGGCATTGAGAGCGGAATGTGTCCCACGACTCGGGGACTTCACCTTTGTTTAGATCACCTTAGTTTACAATAGATTATATAAATATAACCAGAACCATTGCACTCTCGTTCATCACCCGAGGACATCTGTCCCGATGCAGACAACACACCCCACTGGTTTAATCCTTCAATATGTTTGTTGTCTGCATTAACTTTGAATACTGTGTATTAGCTAGTGCAAGGTCACAGTGGCAGGCCCACTTTACTTACCTCTGTATCACCACCACAGACTATATCAATATGTGCTGAAAACTATGTGTCCGTGTGTGTTTATTCTTGTGTGCCCACATCGCAAGGACAATCTCTGGTGGCTTCTCAACAGTGCAAGAAACTTTGTTTTCCTGCAACCAAACTATTTAAATTATTGGTTTTGCATAAATTAAATGTGTTGTACCTGAAATGGCCCACACACTCAGTAGGTAGGCATAGATCGGATTACTCAAGAATCATCTTCAGAACAATGAGGACTCCAAGAGCAGCTGGTGAAGGGCCTATTCCATCGAGGATAAGTAATGATAACCAACACCCGCAATTAGGCTGCCGCCCTGTGGCGAGCTGTCTCACCTCTCCCCTACCCATACAAACTCCTCTTCCATGCCCTTCCTGAACTTTGCAACCCCCTCACATATACCAACTTCTCCCGCATCACATTCCAATCCCTCACAGACCTCACAAGCATAGACTGCCTACCCCGCTCCATTTTCCTCCACACCCTCTGAAGCTTCTCACTGTTGTTTTATTTCCCTCTAAACACCCCATTTCTTAGCTGGCAGTGTAAACTTCCCCACCCTCCCTCTCTATTCCCCATCCTGTACATCCTGACCAGCCTTTCAACTTTCCTCCTGTCCTTCAACAAGCTCCACCTCACTTCTTTCATAATTACTGATGGCCTATAGTTCCCTTTAACGTTTCCTGAGGGGTCGGGAATAGTAATTAGGACGTCGTCCAGTGACTATGTTAACAAAAGTCCAAATATTACACAATAGTCCTATTTCGAATACAATGGGCGCCAGCTCACTGGGTGAGCACGAAGTCACAGTTCTCAGAACCGTGGGCCGAATGACTACGTGGCTGTATCGGTGAAAATGTACAGGAAAACGTAATATATAAAGGGGGTATTCAGGCTCCCCAGCACTCCTTATTATTATATTTTACCTTATAAATCAAGGATGCCTCCTTGAGACGTCGATGACTTCCTGGATAGGGACAGGGCCTGAAATACAACACTAAATGAGAACTCAGAAGTTTATGTTAACTCTTGTAAATTGTATTGCCGAATAGTGTATACAGTTACATGTATACAATGACTCACTAGGCCTACCAGCGACTGTTACTGTACAAAAAATAAAAGGCCAAGAATGGCGTGAAAATTTACAATAGTAATTAAACCTCCGGGGTCGGTAAATTGAGCTGACGGAGGGGGCTGCGAATGCGAGGAAGACTGTTGGTAATCTAAATAAAAGTTCCAGTAAATTATGTTAACCTGTTGCAGTTAAGTGTTCAGAACAAAGTATGAAAGTCCCCTGTGATGCGACGTACGTGCAGCACCTAAGAACCTTGGAATCAGACTGCCAGAGATGGTGCAGGCGAGCGGCATCCTTGCCGAAAGCTCGTTCCACTCCGCGAGGCAATTTAATTAACTGACCTCATTAACTTTGAACTTGAAACATATGCACATAAAACACTGAAATGTTCTGAGTGAGTTTTCTTAATCCTGTAGAGAGTTAAGAGTTCTTAATTATGCACTAAATTAAATACAAAACATGATTATGTGGTGCCTTGCTGTGCATGTGGGTAATTTGAGTGTGTTAAGTTTTGGGGCACTCTAAGACCAGAACAGTCAGGTTGAAAGAAAGACTAATTAATTCCCACATTTCTAATTGGCTTGATAAGACACACAATTGTACTCGGAAAATTATATAGAACACTTTAAATACCCTAGCCTTACTGCTCTACACATCATTAAATAAGCACATGGCGTGCATTTATTCTGAGATTACTTTGCATTCCCCCCAGGGCTAACTTCACGATCAATTCTAATTTTATTGATTACACATTCTAACACTTGATTCCTATCCTAATTACACAAATCTCTCTAAGGACACCACAGGCACTCGGTTGGATTACTGAGTATTTGGTCATGACCCATTCCCAAGTAAACGATGTGGACATGCATCGGGATGCACGACGTTCGTGTTTCGCGGGCTCCACTGGTGCAGCGACTGTGGGCCCATGACATGATCACAGTGGCCGTGCCAGACCACGCAGAAGTGATCTACGTCACCTTCATCCTCACCATCCTGCATATGTCTTCTCTACCTACCCTTTATACATCTTGCTTCCTTTCTATGCACCTTCTCTAGCTCTCGCACCTCCACCTCCACATACGGATCCCACACTGCTGCCGCATATTCCAATATCAGCCGTACCATTGTGCCATATGCCTTCTCCTTCACCTCACTGCTGACTCCCTTCAGCACCCTTCCCAACCTACCGAAAGTCCTTCTTCCTTTTGCAACCATCCTCTCTACTTGTTTTTTTTTTCATTTGAGGTCTCCCTGCAATAAAATCCCTAACGTNAGATACGTCCTTTATCTCATGCTCTTCAGAAGGTGGTGCCCACTTAAAATTCTTCACCGTATCTGAAAACCTTCACCCCGCAAACCTAACTTGTCTTTACGTTTCTCCTGAAACCATGACACCCGTCAAAGCGTAACCACTCTGAACACCAATATTCATTTTAGACTTATTTCCCCCCATATCACCATTCGCTGGCTTCGTGGACCACACATTCCCATCTGAAAACATTCCATGGTTCGGCCCCTATTCCAGTTTCATTTTACATGCTTTTATTGAAATATTCTGTATACACTATCTGAAAATAAGCATATAATTTTTTGTGTACACACCATTTCCGAAAATAATTAAAAGGTAATTTTCTAGATTAGGGGCTTTTCTGAAAATAATAAAAAAAACTCCAGAAAGTGGTATATTTCGACTCTACTAATAACGTAGAACACGAATATATTGGGGGCATAGCTTTAAAATAAGTACAACATATTTTAAAAAATTGAACAAGTTTGTGAGGTGACTGTTTCTGACAGTTTGTTTACGTTTTGAA
>NQII01002092.1:90186-164024 GCA_002778355.1 Clitarchus hookeri | reverse complement strand
ATTATCAACTGTATCTTACTTGTATGTGCGCGCCCCTTGAACTCTTTTGGAATTCCTCAAATTAATGTAATGTTGTGTAAGCAAACTCATGTTGGTCTCTTGCGGACGTAGGCATACACCCTCATGTGTGCATGGTTGTATTTCAATGCAGATTTCATGTTTGATGCCTCATCACTGGACAACCTCGGAGACTACTTTGAAGGATGTTGAACAGCTTGTACTCTTACTATGCGTACCCGTTCACATGGGTGTATACAGTCTGTACGAAAAAAAATCAATTAAACTGTGACTTCAAGCAGCCATGTTAGTCTATGTTCCTTACTGGACATTCCTACATCCATACCCCGTGTGGTGTCACCTTTGAAACGTACATGTCGTACACTTTTAACTGTACGTAGTACATTTCTTGTGTTGGGTTATTCTCGGGAGATAGACAATAGTTGCCATGACTTCTGAATCAGCCCTCATATGTGGATATAGTCTGGTGAAGATGCGTCTGTTTGTTAGGCCTATTGTGATTATGTAAGATAATATATGTTTGCTAAATTTATAATAATTTTTAATTTAATAAAATATAATAAATAATAATAATAAAAGCAGATACGGGAAACAGCATAAATATTTTGGGTCCTATAGGAAAGGCCCTGCCCATGTCAAAGATTTTTAGTTCAAAACCTTTTAAAAAGAGACCAGTGTATTATTGTTATAATTCATTTTGATCATAGTTGGGATTATTACTAATTTTGTAAATTAAATAATTGTATAGCATTCTATTCTCTCCGTAACTGTTAACAGGTTAAATAGTTGGTTGTGCTAGCCATTAACTTAGATATAAGTTAGTTAATTAGTAAAGAAAAAGATGAGAGAGAAGTGCAAGTGTAGGGCTTGCAGGAAGATGTGGAGGAAGGCAGACAGCAGAGTGAAGTTTGATCATTGTGATAACTGGTTTTGCAAAAATTGTGCAGGTATGAAAGAGGGTGAGCTGGGCTTGCTGGGGCAGGAATGGGGGCGAGGGAACTATGACTTGGTGAAGGGAATGCAGTTAGGGCTGAGGGGGAAGATTGTAGAAGGAGCATCAGGACCAACTTGGGATGATGAAATTGAGAGATGGTGGAGAGGGGACGTTGTGGAGTTAACAGGAAAGAAAGGGAGATGAAACACAGGATTGAGAGGCTAAGAAAGAGCTGGGTATACTCTCCGAGCCACGGTACAGTGGAACTAGAAAGGGAAAGGCAGAACAGAAGGGAGGCAGAGATCGAAGTGGAGAAGTTGAGGAGTAGAGAAGCTAGGGAAAGAGTTAAAGTAGGTAGCGACAAACTGTATGGGTATGGAGATTGGGCAGTAGTCAGTGGAGGCCAGCAAGCAGGGAGATCTAGTCGGTGCAAGTTGGAAAGGGAACAGATGTTGCAGACAAAGGATAGTGTGGTTACAAGGGGTGGGCAAAAAAGAACGGGGATGCATTGAAGGTAGGGAGAAGCAGGGGACAGGAAGAGAGACAGTAGAGGAAAGGAACAGAGGTAAGTAACCAGAGGTGGTGGTGATATGCAGTTTTATTACTAAGGGTGTGGACTTGAGGGGCATTAAAGAGAGGGCTCATCTATAAGGCAGCGTTTGGAGAGGCACAAACAAAGGGGAGCTAAATGATAAGAGTAAGAAGTTTAAGTGGAAGTGAGGCAGTTAAGGTGGTAGCACTACATGGAGGGCGAGGATGACTTGTATTATAAGGAAGTATGTGAAGTGGAACAGGACTTAAGGGGGTTGCTGAAACAGATTAGCGTGAAGTTCCCTAAGGCAAGGATGGCTGTCTGTGGAGTGCCAGTCGGGAAGGGGCTCAACTACGCTAAGGCACTTGCAGCCAGTGAGTTGAGAGGATATGCAGGGGAGGAGGAGTCATGTTCGTAGACAGCAGGAAGTGAGTAGGTAATGAATGTGGGGGTAGGGATTAAGTATGCATATCTGCTAGGCAGGGAGATAGCTGGCTGTTTGGAGAGGACAGGAATAGCAACTAAAACAAAGGGGGCAGGGGTATGGGAAGGGGCTTAGAAGTCGAACAGATGAGAAATTGTGACCACTGAAGTAGAATTAGTGATGGGTGCTCAAAGGAGGGTGAAAGGAAATTTGTGTGAGGATTGCACTAAGTTAATGGTGGTTAAATGTAGAAGCTTATACAAGTTGGATAGCTTTTAGGGAATGGTCAAAAGATATCAGATGTAGTCGTAGCAGGGGAGACACGGCATGGAGAGGAAGTGTTAGATTTTGAACGCAGAGAAGATAAATTTACGGTCCACAAAAGAGACGGAGACAGGAAAGGAGGGNATATTTTTTAACACATTATGTGGAAGTAAGTAGTACAATGAGTTATATTCTTTACATTTTTTTTTAAATTCAAGTTGGCCATCTTAGGAGCACGATGAACCATTTTGGTTGAGTTTCCTTGCTGCCCAGAACCTCTTCATTTTCTCTGATTGTGCTTGTTTTCTTTCTTCTGTGAATATGTAGTTGCGTTTATTTCTGGTTTTAGGTTCAAATTTTGTGGAGTCAATCAGTTTCCTGTAAGTGTTTCTGTCTTGTATGGCGTCTTCTGTGATGTTGAGAGCTTTCAAGTCCGCCCTGACCTCTGTGAGCCATTCGGTTGCCCTTTTTAGGCCCGAAATGTAGTTGAAGATTTTCTTGGTCAGTCTACGGTCGTCCATGCGGTGTTTACATTATTGTAAGCAAAACCCTGATCATTGAGGCCTTCTTGCCTTGCCATTAATGGATTGATTAGGCCTATAGTGTGCAGTTTTCATGTAGGCTAAAACTCATTTGTATTTTAGTGTGTGCTGTAATAATATTTTTGCTGATGCATTTAAAATGGTTTAAAATAGATATCTTGAACATTAGCAGCTGTTGGCTTGTGTTTGATGTCATTGATGCACCTAGCGGTGGACTGTGGGACATGGAAATAGAGCAAGTGGAAACATTCTATGGGACTTATTTTCCAGAAGATGTAAAGATTATCAGGATTCATTCTGCCACAATTTTACTTTTCTTTCTGGGAAGTAGTACTAGGCCCATGTGCGGTGTGTGTTCTATTATCAACTGTATCTTACTTGTATGTGCGCGCCCCTTGAACTCTTTTGGAATTCCTCAAATTAATGTAATGTTGTGTAAGCAAACTCATGTTGGTCTCTTGCGGACGTAGGCATACACCCTCATGTGTGCATGGTTGTATTTCAATGCAGATTTCATGTTTGATGCCTCATCACTGGACAACCTCGGAGACTACTTTGAAGGATGTTGAACAGCTTGTACTCTTACTATGCGTACCCGTTCACATGGGTGTATACAGTCTGTACGAAAAAAAATCAATTAAACTGTGACTTCAAGCAGCCATGTTAGTCTATGTTCCTTACTGNGTGTATACAGTCTGTACGAAAAAAAATCAATTAAACTGTGACTTCAAGCAGCCATGTTAGTCTATGTTCCTTACTGCACATTCCTACATCCATACCCTGTGTGGTGTCACCTTTGAAACGTACATGTCGTACACTTTCAACTGTACATAGTACATTTCTTGTGTTGGGTTATTCTCGGGAGATAGACAATACTTGCCATGACTTCTGAATCAGCCTTCATATGTGGATATAGTCTGGTGAAGATGTGTCTGTTTGTTAGGCCTATTGTGATTATGTAAGATGATATATGTTTGCTAAATTTATAATAATTTTTAATTTAATAAAATATAATAAATTATAATAATAAAAGCAGATGCGGGAAACAGCATAAATATTTTGGGTCCTATAAAAAAGGCCCTGCCCATGCCAAAGATTTTTAGTTCAAAACCTTTTAAAAAGAGACCAGTGTATCATTGTTACAATTCATTTTGATCATAGTTAAGATTTACTAATTTTGTAAATTAAATAATTGTATACCATTGTATTCTCTCCATAACTGTTAACAGGTTAAATAGTTGGGTAAAGGTGTGCTAGCCATTAACTTAGATATAAGTTAGTTAATTAGTAAAGAAAAAGATGAGAGAGAAATGCAAGTGTAGGGCTTGCAGGAAGATGTGGAGGAAGGCAGACAGCAGAGTGAAGTTTGATCATTGTGATAACTGGTTTTGCAAAAATTGTGCAGGTATGAAAGAGGGTGAGCTGGGCTTGCTGGGGCAGGAATGGGGGCGAGGGAACTATGACTTGGTGAAGGGAATGCAGTTAGGGCAGAGGGGGAAGATTGTAGAAGGAACACCAGGGCCAACTTGGGATGATGAAATTGTGAGAAGGTGGAGAGGGGGGACGTTGTGGAGTTGAACAGGAAAGAAAGGGAGATGAAACACAGGATTGAGAGGCTAAGGATGAGCTGGGTACACTCTCCGAGCCACGGTACAGTGGAACTAGAAAAGGAAAGGCAGAGATTGAAGTGGAGAAGTTGAGGAGTAGAGTAGGGAAGCTTGAGGAAAGCAAGGGAAAGAGTTAAAGTTGGTAGCGACAAACTGTATGGGTATGGAGATTGGGCAGTAGTCAGTGGAGGCCAGCAAGCAGGGAGATCTGGTCGGTGCAAGTTGGAAAGGGAACAGATGTTGCAGACAAAGGACAGTGTGGTTACAAGGGGTGAGCAGGAGGTGGGCAAAAAAGAACAGGGATGTATTGAAGGTAGGGAGAAGCAGGGGACAGGAAGAGAGACAGTAGAGGAAAGGAACAGAGGTGGTGGTGACATGCAGTTTGATTATTAGGGGTGTGGACTTGAGGGGCATTAAAGAGAGGGCTCATCTATAAGGCAGCGCTTGAAGAGGCACAAACAAAGGGGAGCTAAATGATAAGAGTAAGAAGTTCAAGTGGAAGTGAGGCAGTTAAGGTGGTAGCACTACATAGAGGTCGAGGATGACTTGTATTATAAGGAAGTATGTGAATTGGAACAGGACTTAAGGGGGTTGCTGAAACAGATAAGCGTGAAGTTCCCTAAGGCAAGGATGGCGGTCAGTGGAGTGCCAGTCGGGAAGGGGATCAACTACGCTAAGGCACTTGCAGCCAGTGAGTTGAGAGGATATGCAGGGGAGGAGGAGTCATGTTTGTAGACAGCAGGAAGTGAGTAGGTAATGAATGTGAGGGAAGGGATTAAGTATGCACATCTGCTAGGCAGGGAGATAGCTGGCTGTTTGGAGAGGACAGGAATAGCAACTAAAGCAAAGGGGGCGGGGGTATGGGAAGGTGCTTAGAAGTCGAACAGATAGGAGAAATTGTGACTACTGAAGTAGAATTAGTGATGGGTGCTCAAAGGAGGGTGAAAGGAAATTTGTGTGAGGATTGCACTAAGTTAATGGTGGTTAAATGTAGAAGCTTATACAAGTTGGATAGCTTTTAGGGAATGGTCGAAAGATATTGGATGTAGTTGTAGCCGTGAGGTGAGGATGGTGAGGAAGTGTTAGATTTTGAATGCAGAGAAGATAAATTTACGGTCCACAAAAGAGACGGAGACAGGAAAGGAGGGGGAATAATGATATGCTTGGAGAGACATGTGGAATAAGTTAGTGGTGTGACTGAGATGATAAGGGGGAAGGGTAGAAACATCAGATTGCCAGCAGTGTACAGGCCACCAGGTCAGGGACAGGAGTGATAAACTGAGGACGGTAGTGGCTGAACATGCCGGGTGCGGAGTGGTTAGAAGGAGCTGAGGGAATACGCAACATGATGCAGAGGATAACATCACAGTTAGTGGACAGAGGGTAGAAACACCCACAAGAAGTAAAGGAGAAGGTGTTGGTTAGGCCGGGGAATGCCGTAATTGGTTCAGTAGTCTTAGATAGCATTAGTGATCACAATATTCTGCTGGTGGAAAATGGGGGTTGGAAGGCTGAGGATAGAGTAATATAGGAGGGGGCATTTTTTGAGACATAAGTTTGAGCAGTGGGGCAATATAGAAAGTATAGATGGCTTGTGGAATGAATTGAGGAATCTTAGAGAGAATGTTGAAGAATTTTGTCCCAAAGAAAATGTCTGATGGTGATCCTCTGTGTTGTTTATGAGAGATTAGAATAATGAAGAATAATGGTAAACAAATGTGTGCATGGTGGAAATACAGAATATTGGATAGTTCTAGGGATTGTATGAAACACAAGGGGTGGGAACTAGGAAGGCTGATTAAGCTGGCAAAGAATGAATACCGTTAGAGGAGGAGAGGTGGGTATCCCAGTGTTGAATGGTAATGAGGGTTTGAGTGCAACAACTGACGAGGAAAAAAGCTGAGTTGCTGCAAACCCAGTACTTGTCAGTGTTTGAGGAGAGAGATTTTTGGTAAAGGGAAGGTGACAGGGAAAGTAAGATGTACTGAAAGCTCAGGTTAAGGGAAGAGATAGCCAAGGCCATGGGGGGATTGAAGAGTAGCAATGCCGGGGGTCCAGTTTGTACAGGAAATGGAGCACTAAAGTGGTGGGAGAGAGCTGTATAGACATCTTNAAAGTGGTGGGAGAGAGCTGTATAGACATCTTGTAGTGGTGTTTACATCTTTAGAAGAAGGCAAGTTGCCGCAGGACTGGAAGGAGGCATTGGTGGTTCTGGTTTACGAGCAGGGGGAGGGACGGGAAAGTCCTGGCTGTTACAGGCCGGAGAGTCTCGCAGTGAATACAGGAAAGACGATGGAGAGGCTCGTAGTACAGTAAGTGGTAGAGGTTGTAATGAGAAGAACCGGCTGCTGGAGTACTAACGTGGTTTTAGGGCAGGTTACTCATGATAGGTGCAACAGGCAGTAGGTGAGGGAAAGCAGGTGGATGCCTGCTTCGACTTTTGAGGAGGCCTTCGATAAGGTGCCCCACGGGATTTTGATGCAAAAAGGGGATGAGCTACTGTATGATAAGTGGGTAGTGGATTGGATATGGGATTTCCTGAGGGGGAGAAAACAGAGGGAGTGAAAGTGTTGGAGCCCTTGTCAGATGAAAGTTGGGTTACATCAGGGGTTCCACAGGGTAGTGTGCTGGGCCCCTTGTTCACCTGAGGATAATGGTGGGTGGCAAAATGAGGTTGTGGATGATGGTGTGATGTGTTAACTGTTTTATGTTTTGTATTGTGGTGTTGGCAAACCTGTTAACTTTAGTGTTGTGTTTTTGTTCTCGGAGAGTATATAGTTGTTAAGGTTTTGTTCAGTTGCATTTTAATAAAGAAGAGATTAGGAAGCAGTGGCAATTATTTATTACAAACCGAGCAGAGAACGGTTATTGAACATGGTAGCAGAACGTCGTTAGAGGAAGGTTATGCTGGTTTGTAATGATATATGGAAAAATCGTGATCTTTTTAATGAAAGAACTGAAGAAGCTTACACGTGAACTGAAGGAGCTTACATGTGTTGGTTTATGCAAAATGGAATCCATAAAACCGGAGGTTGCGGATCCAGTGTTTGATGGTAAGAATTTGCAAACATGGAAGTTTCGAATTATGACAATCTTGGATGCAAAAGATTTGTCTGATGTTGTTGAATTGAATGTTCTGGAGCCTGTTACTGCTGAATGGGGTAAGAAGAATAAATGTGCTAAACCTATTATTGTCAGTGGTTTAAGTGATGCACAGATCAGTTATGCAGAAGAAGCAGTGAATGCAAAGTCAATTTTGGAGAACTTGTCTTTTGTAAATGAAAGGAAAGGAGCTATTGGTAAGCTGATGATCAAACTAAAATTGCTGGAACTCAAATTGGAAGAAGGTGGTGATCTGATGAAACATCTGGAATNGGTAAGCTGATGATCAAACTAAAATTGCTGGAACTCAAATTGGAAGAAGGTGGTGATCTGATGAAACATCTGGAATACTTTGATGAGCTGGTGAAAGAACTGCGTGCATCAGGTGGAAAGATCGTGGACGCATAAATAGTGAGTTATTTTTTGTTATCATTGCCAAAATGTTAAGGTGTGATTACCAAGGTTTTCGATGTCATTAGTGAAAAGATGTTGACAATGGAATTTGTCCGGTCAAAGTTGTTACTTGAGTATGATAGAAATGTAGATGAGAGGGAACGTGGTAATCAACTGCAGAAACATATCAGACAGTTAAGAATTCAAGTTTAAAGTCATCTCAGTCTTCTGCACAGTCCAGTGGTTATGTGAAACGTGATGTTAAATGTTTTAAGTGTAATGAGATGGGACATATTGCTAAATACTGCAAGAGTAATAATTCACAGTCAGAAGAGGTGCTGCAATGGTATTGGTCACATTAACGCTAAATGCTATAAGAAAAACCAAGATAAGGGTAATCATGGTGGGAATTTTGGAAATTCTCGTAATCTAGAGAATAAGAATTCTGGTGGTAAAGGTATACATTTTATAAATGCAAGTATGGCTCAAGCTGGTTTCAATGTTGATGAGAAGGTAAAGTCTCAGGGCTATCGNAAATGCAAGTATGGCTCAAGCTGGTTTCAATGTTGATGAGAAGGTAAAGTCTCAGGGCTATCGTGCTGAAATGGAATTTGTTAAAGCAGAAATTAAATGGTATGTAGACTCTGTAGCAAATAATTATTGTGTAAATAGGAATTATTTGTTTTATAAGAGTGTTAAATTAAAGAAACCTGAACCAGTAGGTTGTGCAAAATATGGTGCACAGAGGCTTGCATATGAAGTTGGTACAATTCATTGTGTTTTTCAAATGGGTATGTATAGATAAAGTAACTGTAGAATTTGCGAATGCACATTATGTGCCTGAACTTAGAACTAATTTGTTATCTGTTAGAAAATTTGCTAAAGCTGGTACAGACGTTAGATTTTGTCGAAACGAAGTCGTATTTGTTCATGGGAAGTGTTATCCATTTTATGTGGGTGTTTTGGATTCAAATTGAATGTATGAGGTATTGTGTACTTTTGCTAAAGAAATTTGTGTAATGACAAATTTATGTACTAGTAAAGTAAGCCTGAACATGTGGCATAAAAGGTACGACCATCTTAATTATGATACTTTAAAGAAAATGGAAAATGGTAACGTTGTTGATAGTTTTGATTGCACTGATGTTAATTGAAACATCAAATTTGGTAATATTTGTTTGAAAGCAAAACAACGAGCATTTCCTTTTAATTAAAAACAATTGAGGAGCAGGAGTGTGCTAGAAATATTGCATTCAGATGTGGCAGTAGTGAGTAGTCCAAGGGGATGGAATGGAGGAGAAACTATGTAATGACTTTTATAGATGATTTTTATCGTTTTAGTACTGTCTATGTCATTGAAACGAAAAGTGATGTATTTGAGGTGTTCAAAGAGTATAAGGCGCGCAATGAGAATTTAACTGGTAGTCACATAAAGATGTTACGATGTGATGATGGTGGAGAATATACGAGTAAAGAGATGAAGAATTTTGGTCAGGAGTCTGGTATTAAGATTGAGTACACGGAGGCGTGTACCCCACAACATAATGGTGTGGCAGAGAGATATAATGAGACTTCGATAAATACAGCTCGCTCTACGTTGAAAGAGAGTAAAGTGAAACATGAGTTATGGAGTGAGGCAGTGTATTGTGCGAATTATTTGAGAAATAGGAGCCCAACTTCTGCAAATAAGGACAAAACACCATACGAGTGGTTTGATGGTAAGGTACCAGATGTGAGAAATTTAGGAGTTTTTGGTTGTGAAGCATATGTAAAGATTCCAGAAAACTTACGCAGAGGAAAGTGGTCTGATAAGTCGTGGTGTGGAATTATGATAGGATATATGGACACAGGGCATAAGATTTGGTCAGAGAAACGAAGGAGAATTTATGTGGCCAGAATGTTGTGTTCAACGAGATGGTTAGTGTTGATAGTCAATGTTTCAAGTGAAACAAAGACAACAGTTAGAATGGTATCCGAGACGAAGAGGAAGATAAAGAAGTTGAAAGAGGAGCTAGTGATAATGAGGGGGTAGAAGAAAGAGTTCCAGAGAATGAGGATGGTGTGAGAAGAAGTCAGAGGAATAGAAGACCACCTGTAAGATTTGATGATTGTTAGGTGTATGCTTTTCATGTAGATTTTGAGTCCGCTCAGACGTATGAAGAAGCATTTTTTGAAACTCATGCTAGTGAATGGAGTCAAGCTATTAATGAAGAACTGAATGCTATGAAAGAGAATGATGTCTGGTGGTTGTGCAGGAAACCTGAAGATGCAGAGACTGTTGATACTAAGTGGGTGTTTACGATGAAGTATGAGAATGGCAAGAAGATTTACAAGGCAAGGTTAGTTGCAAGAGGATTAAGGAGCGAGGAAATGTTGATCCTGAGGAAACGTATGCTCCAGTGGCTAAGTTGACGACTATCAGGACGCTCTTGTCTGTTGTGAATCAGAGGAAGTATCATATGGAACAGTTGGATGTAAAGTCTGCATTTTTGAGTGGCAAATTGGATCATGCTGTTTACATGGAGCCACCGAAGGGTCTTAAGTGTAGGAAGGGACAAGCATGTAGCTTGAAGAAATAGTTGTATGGTCTGAAGACAGCACCTAAGGCTTGGAATAAAGTGTTTGAGTCTTTGATGGTGAAGTTGAAGTCATACCATGATAGTTGTCTTTATACAAGGAAAGAGAATGGAGTATATACTTATGTGATGTTGTACATTGATGATTTATTGATCGCCTCTTCAAGGAAGGGTGAGATTACTAATTTGTGTGATATCTTATCAGAAGAGTTGAAAATGAAGAGATTAGGTACGCCCAGGAAGTTTTTAGGTTTCGAGATTCAGTGGGATCATGAAAAAGGAGAGATGAAACTCTTTCAGGAGCAGTATACGAGAATGGTTTTAAGAAAGTTTCATATGGAAGATTGTAATCCGATTGGTACTCCGATGGAAGTGAATTTTAAGATTGATGATGAGTAAACAGGTGATAAAAAGTGGCCTGTACGAGAACTAGTTGATAGTCTATTATATTTGGCGTGTGGTGTGAGTCCAGATATTATGTTTGCTGTATATTTGTTGAGTCAATATCAGGAGAAGCCAACTGAGAAAGTCTGGATGGGACTGAAGAGTGTGTTACATCATTTAAGTGGTACTGTAGAGTATGGTTTGCACTATATGTGTAAGGAGGAGTCTAAGTTTCTTTGTGGATATGCTGATTCAGATTTTGCTTCAGAAGTAATTGATCGTAAATCAATTAGTGGTTCTATTTTTAAAGTTTTTGATAATGTAATTTGTTGGTCTACTAAGAAGCAAGGTAGTGTTAGTCGCTCGACAGCAGAGGCTGAATACGTGGGCTTAAATCATGCAGTAACGGAAGGGGTTTGGTTAAATTATTTGCTTTCTTTGTTATTTATGAAGATAATACTAGTTGTATTAATATTGCTAAGAATTCAGAAAACTCCAATCTTACTAAGCATATTTATGTTTATCATCATTACATTAAAGATGAAGTACAATATGGTACTGTTGTGTTACAATATGTTGATTTGATAGGAAATCCTGCAGATATTTTTACGAAACCTGTTAAAGATTTGTTTGTTAGCCATTTAAGAGCTTTAAGAATTGATTAATTTTTGGTTTTGTAATTTAAACAGGTTTTATGTAGGGTGTTAATTGTTGTATGTTTTGTATTGTGATGTTGGCAAACCTGTTAACTTTAGTGTTGTTTTTGGTTCTCGGAAAGTATATAGTAGGNTTACGAAACCTGTTAAAGATTTGTTTGTTAGCCATTTAAGAGCTTTAAGAATTGATTAATTTTTGGTTTTGTAATTTAAACAGGTTTTATGTAGGGTGTTAATTGTTGTATGTTTTGTATTGTGATGTTGGCAAACCTGTTAACTTTAGTGTTGTTTTTGGTTCTCGGAAAGTATATAGTAGGTTTTGTTCAGTTGCGTTTTAATAAAGAAGAGATGAGAAAGCAGTGGCAATTATTTATTACAAACTGAGCAGAGAACGGTTATTAAACATGAGTATGCATAGGTGGGTGGGGAGAATAGAGAACAAATAAGGAGATGGATAGAAAGAAATAAAGTTAAGATTAATGTACAAAAAACAAAGATTGTAAGGTTTGCTAGGAAGAGGGGAAAGTATGAAGGCACTTATAAATGGCAAGGGCAGGAGAAAGGGGAATTTCAGAATACAAATATGCATTCTGATCTTAGGTGGAAAAAGCAAGTACAGATAGTTGTATCAAAAGGAAGAAGGACTTTGGGAATGCTGGAAAGAGTCTTGATTGGAGTTAGTGGGGAGGTGAAGGAGAAGGCTTATAAAGCTATGATTATGCTGATAATAGAATATTCAGCCGCAGTCTGGGACCCATATGTGGAGGAGGAGGTATGGGAGCTAGAGAATGTGCACAGAAGGGCAGCGAGGTGGGCTAAGTGTTAATGGGGAAGGCAGAGGTGAGAAGGTGAGGATAAAAGAAATGTTATGCCATCCTTAATGATGGAGTTGGGGTGGAGCTCCCTAAGGGACGGACGAATAGTGGTAAGTCTGGTCATGATGTTACAGTATGGAGAATGTAGTGGGAGGATGGGGGAAAGTTAAGTGGGCATTTAGCCAAGGGGGTGGACAGGGGTAGAGGTACAAACAGTATAAAGTTTCAGAGGTTATGGAGGTGGACAGAAAGAGGGAATGCAATCCACGCGGGTGAGAACTGTGAGGGAGTGGAATGTGTTGCAGGGGGAGTTGGTGGTGAAGGCGGTTTAGGAAGGGACTGGAGAGGGGTGAGGGAAGGAAGCACTTGCCATCGGGCAATAGCCCAATTACAAGTTAAAATTATTAATATTGTCTAAGGTTTGTTACCTCTTGGCTCCAATAGCATCGTAGTGTGTAGGGCTGGAAATACCACCACAGCTAAAATGTATTTATAATGATATGCGACCTAATTGGGATGCTATTGTGATCAATAACACTGTGTCTGTTATTGGACCACCTGCGACTGTTTGTGGTTGAGTATGCATCTGTCATGTTGGCTGTCTTAACATGGCAGAATGTCAGACTGAGCTCAATGTCCAATGACTAGGCAGCTAGCTGTCCAAGACATTAGGGGTCTTACCTGTCATGGACTGCGTTTTATTTTTGGACCTCAGTCGTATAAAAATGTAATCATGTTGGATGAAACACTTAAATTAATTATCTGAAGTTTGGCTGTGGCTAGACAAAATTTCGTTAGAGTGTTATGCTCTCATCCACACCAATCTTAGTTTATCTTTGCTGCAGTATTTATTCCCGTTTTCAAAATGTTGAACATAGTAATATCAGAATTGCAACAGACATTCTGTTCAAGCCCTGCGGCGAGCTTCTTTACATGAGAGTTCTTGAACTACCACTCCAATACAGGCATGAGCAACTGCTTTTATCCACCTACTGGGTGTGATCTTGTTATTGATGCACAGCACATCTTTGGGCTAGGTCTATTTCCATTTTAAGTCATTGAATTTGAATTTTATGCAGTTCATTTAATCGGTGGGGGTGTGTGCAAATGTCTATTGTGTACTGATCCAGTGAGTGCCTCAGTTGCTTTAACATCTGGCTTCTCATTCTGCTCACTTCTCCTAAAAGAGAAGCTGGTGGAGGCTGAGTGAAACTGCATCTGAGTTGTGTTATCTGCGAGTACCAGGTCGTGCGGGCTTCCCTAGAAACCGTGCAGTGCATGTGGCAGCAGCTTCGCACCTCGCGGCTGCATGCCAACATGCCAACATGCCTGACATGTTTGGCAGAGGGAGTGAGGCTCCTTCCCTCTGACAAACACATATGAGAAAAAATAAGTGCAGCCTTGGCTTCAGATCGGGCATGTTCATGTAACTATGGACAGTTGATTTTCAAGCCTGATTGAGATAGTGGAATTCCTTTGATTGTACTACTTTCTTTTGGAGTATCCCTGGTATAACATTCTCTGAGCTGATGGGCTATGGAAACTTCTGTGAGAGGGACTTACGTCAATGACCATACTCTGAATTTTTATTATGTCTGTTGTGAATTATTCTTATATTGAGCTGTGCCTTTTTACACGTGAACTAAAATTTTAACTTTTCTTGTTGTGTTTTATGGTGTTTTGGTTTTGTATTACTTTATTTAGATGAATTTTTTTTAAATATTTCCTTTTACAAACCCATGAAAACTGTAGAACGCTCTTACAAAATATAAACCTATAAAATTTTCCTGATTAGTTAGTTACTTTTAGCTGGCCCCCAACATGTTTCTTGATAGGAAATTACCCTGTTAGAAATTGTGCTTCGTATGTAACTTAAAATTGAATGTTATAATGGGATTGTGCAGTAGTATTTAATGTGGTTGCTGATGGCAGCATCAGGAATGTGTTCCACATAAACCCTACTAATTCCATCTTCAATCTAATAGGTGTAATGTGCGCCGTCTCTTTGCATGTCAAGATGATTGCGCAGCAGGCTGGGTAACGGGAACTTGACTGGGCCACTAACAGAGGAAGGACTTGGCTGCAGATTTGTTTCATTTGTTTGCAAGATGGAAATTGAAATAATAGCTCAAGATTCATTGTTGAATTGATTGAGAATATTCTTAACATGTTCTGCGGTGCCAGTATTGAAGATTATGGCATATTTGAAACAAGCAACAAGTGTTCCAGTACAGTTAGTTGAGAACTTCCATCGGAGTTTGATATAGATCATTCGGTGAAAGAAGTACCAATATATTTGTGGTCACATTTGGCAGCCGTCCCTAGCCAGAACTTGAGATAAGTGTTTTTCTTGCCAAGAATAGAATCCTGGAAACAAACTACAAAACACTGTATTTGGAGGCATGTTCTTGGAGCCTTCAGTCATACACTTACTTTTCAGGAAGTGTTTGCCTGACTTGGTGTGTATTCAGCGTGGTGTATGGGTCCTTAACTGACTTAGAAAGTCGGATTATAGCAAGCCCAGATACCTTAAAATCTTGAAGAAGAAGAAATGGTATGCAAGATGAAATATTCAGATTGGTCCGTGCAGTCATCTGTTACAATAAAATGGTTCATTTACTTGCCTGATCATGAAAAGAAGAAATCATTGTGGTGAAATTAAAAATTTTTTGGAAAAAAAAAAAATCAACTTTTAATATTTCGAGAGACAGAAGGGCCCTAGGATCAGCTGTTTCTAGATGTTAAGATGCTGTCATCGTGTACATAGGGATATTTTTTTAAAAATGTTGCTGCCATGCTAGGTGATGGAATAAAAGAAGTTTCTTCAGAAATAATGGAAGCATATTAGACTGTCTCGACAAGAGTGGCCAAAGCTGGCTGCTAGACCATGCATGTTGTTTACTCCGGAGCGGTCAATCTGGAAGAAGGCAGGTTGACCTTGAGCAGAACTGCCTTCCCTAATCTGACCATCTTGGAGAATGGATGAGGTGGGAGTGAAGATTGGCGAGGAATGGGTGACGTAGAGAAAATACTTTGACCTGAGTGATGTCCACTTGAGAATGTCCATATGAAACATTGAAAGGTAAGTGATGTCCGGAAATGTTTGCAATATTTAACAGCATAGATATATGTTTCTCATTGCAGTAGATAAATTATCTTTTATGTACCAGAATGATGTGCAATCGACAGCTAGGAACATGAATAATTCCCAAAAAACATTTCCTATGCACGAGTCTTGCCTCTTGTTAGTTTTGAGTGGATTTGAGGACGTGTTGTTGAAACAAACAAAGATTAGTATTGGTGAGTGGTTTCAATTTAGGTTGAAGGCCCATAATGCCTGTCCAAAAAATGTATTCAACCCACCAAAAATGGGGAAGTTTTGTTCTTGAATATTNTTAGTATTGGCGAGTGGTTTCAATTTAGGTTGAAGGCCCATAATGCCTGTCCAAAAAATGTATTCAACCCACCAAAAATGGGGAAGTTTTGTTCTTGAATATTGATTTTGGTGTTGATATGCCAATTAACTTCCGCTGCTATCCTTCGCTCTAAACTCGACGTATGATATTTGTTGTCGAACTTCTGCAGTGAACGTTGGCAACCTTTCGCTTCCATTCTCTTCCGTATAATTTTTTCGTCCAGTGTGTTGGGCCTGCGAGTTTGTGCAGACCCAGAGTGTCTCGAGACACACTCTGCATTTGTGTCAGCATTGTTACAAAATTAAATCTGGCTAGAANATACTCTACTTTTGTGTCAGCATTGTTACAAAATTAAATCTGGCTAGAAAACAAGTTAGTGACCCGCCTTTGTGCTGTTGCCTGCAAAGAAATTTGACTTAGAATTTTCTTTGGAATCAGAATAAATTGGTAAATAATAAAAATAATAACGTTCTTTAACATTGGTGTGAACTAACATGCAGTGAAAGTTTACTGATGCATGATGCGGAAGAACTAAAAATATATAGTTAATCCTCAGGCTAGACACTCGAGCCAACTCAAATTGATACCAGGAATTGGACAATACTGTTGCTGCGTGAGTAGTCTCAGCGTGCGTGCCAAACACACTGACTTTTTCCCAGTTGCAATAAATGGAATATCACAAATGTATTTGGATCATTCCATGTTAGTTCAGAACAGATTTGACACAAATTTATGTTACACTGAGATTTAAGTGACTTTTTTTTGTTTTTATCCTCAAAACTTACAGGAAGTTTTTTTCTTTCTTTAGAATTTTTATGTAAATGGTTACTATTTAATTAATCTTCGGAAGTGGCAACAAAATGTTAAATTTTACATGTTTTTGATTAGCAAAAAAAATGGTTGCAATTCTGGAACAACTAGTGCAAGGAAGTTCAAATTTGGCTCATTGGAAAGCTCTTTTGATACACTTTCCTAGGACATGCAGATTGGAAAAATTTACTGTATAACAATATTTAAAAAAAATATCTAGTAAGAACTGTGAAATCTGTTTNAAAACTGTGAAATATGTTTTTTCAAATGTGACATTTTAAAATTTTAATAAATTTCTGGATAATGTATGTATGTACTCTTCCTATTTCACTCCGGGATCNCAGAGGAAGGACTTGGCTGCAGATTTGTTTCATTTGTTTGCAAGATGGAAATTGAAATAATAGCTCAAGATTCATTATTGAATTGATTGAGAATATTCTTAACATGTTCTGCGGTGCCAGTATTGAAGATTATGGCATATTTGAAACGAGCAACAAGTGTTCCAGTACAGTTAGTTGAGAACTTCCATCGGAGTTTGATATAGATCATTCGGTGAAAGAAGCTGTTTTGGAAAGAAGTACCGATATATCTGTGGTCACATTTGGCAGCCGTCCCTAGCCAGAACTTGAGATAAGTGTTTTTCTTGCCAAGAATAGAATCCTGGAAACAAACTACAAAACACTGTATTTGGAGGCATGTTCTTGGAGCCATCAGGCATACACTTACTTTTCAGGAAGTGTTTGTATGACTTAGTGTGTATTCAGCGTAGTGTATGGGTCCTTAACTGACTTAGAAAGTCGGATTATGGCAAGCCCAGATACCTTAAAATCTTGAAGAAGAAGAAATATTCAGGTTGGTCCGTGCAGTCATCTGTTACAATAAAATGGTTCATTTACTTGCCTGATCATGAATATAAGAAATCATTGTGGTGAAATAAAAAAATTTTGGGAAAAATAATCAATTTTTACTATTTTGAGAGACAGGAGGACCCCAGGATCAACGGTTTCCAGATGTTAAGATGCTGTCGTCATGTACATAGGGATATGTTTTTTTAAAAGTTGCTGCCATGCTAGGTGATGGAATAAAAGAAGTTTCTTCAGATATAATGGAAGCATATGAGACTGTCTCGACAAGAGTGGCCAAAGCTGGCTGCTAGACCATGCATGTTGTTTACTCCAGAGCGGTCAATCTGGAAGAAGGCAGGTTGACCTTGAGCAGAACTGCCTGCCCTAATCTGACCATCTTGGAGAATGGATGAGGTGGGAGTGAAGATTGGCGAGGAATGGGTGACGTAGAGAAAATACTTTGACCTGAGTGATGTCCACTTGAGAATGTCCATATGAAAAATTGAAAGGTAAGTGATGTCCAGAAATGTTTGCAACAGCATAGATATATGTTTCTCATTGCAGTAGATAAATTATCTTTTATGTACCAGAATGATGTGCAATCGACAGCTAGGAACATGAATAATTCCCAAAAAACATTTCCTATGCACGAGTCTTGCCTCTTGTTAGTTTTGAGTGGATTTGAGGACGTGTTGTTGAAACAAACAAAGATAAGTATTGGCGAGTGGTTTCAATTTAGGTTGAAGGCCCATAATGCCTGTCCAAAAAATGTATTCAANTAAGTATTGGTGAGTGGTTTCAATTTAGGTTGAAGGCCCATAATGCCTGTCCAAAAAATTTATTCAACCCACCAAAAATGGGGAAGTTTTGTTCTTGAATATTGATTTTGGTGTTGATATGCCAATTAACTTCCGCTGCTATCCTTCGCTCTAAACTCGACGTATGATATTTGTTGTCGAACTTCTACAGTGAACGTTGGCAACCTTTCGCTTCCATTCTCTTCCGTATAATTTTTTCGTCCAGTGTGTTGGGCCTGCGAGTTTGTGCAGACCCAGAGTGTCTCGAGACACACTCTGCATTTGTGTCAGCATTGTTACAAAATTAAATCTGGCTAGAAAACAAGTTAGTGACCCGCCTTTGTGCTGTTGCCTGCAAAGAAATTTGACTTAGAATTTTCTTTGGAATCAGAATAAATTGGTAAATAATAAAAATAATAACGTTCTTTAACATTGGTGTGAACTAACATGCAGTGAAAGTTTACTGATGCATGATGCGGAAGAACTAAAAATATATAGTTAATCCTCAGGCTAGACGCTCGAGTCAACTCAAATTGATACCAGGAATTGGACAATACTGTTGCTGCGTGAGTAGTCCCAGCGTGCGTGCCAAACACTTTGTCAGTCAACAACTGACTTTTTCCCAGTTGCAATAAATGGAATATCACAAATGTATTTGGATCATTCCGTGTTAGTTCAGAACAGATTTGACACAAATTTATGTTACACTGAGATTTAAGTGACTTTTTTTTTGTTTTTATCCTCAAAACTTACAGGAAGTTTTTTTCTTTCTTTAGAATTTTTATGTAAATGGTTACTATTTAATTAATCTTCGGAAGTGGCAACAAAATGTTAAATTTTACATGTTTTTGATTAGCAAAAAAAATGGTTGCAATTCTGGAACAACTAGTGCAAGGAAGTTCAAATTTGGCTCATTGGAAAGCTCTTTTGATACACTTTCCTAGGACATGCAGATTGGAAAAATTTACTGTATAACAATATTTAAAAAAAATATCTAGTAAGAACTGTGAAATCTGTTTTTTTAAATGTGACATTTTAAAATTTTAATAAATTTCTGGATAATGTATGTATGTACTCTTCCTATTTCACTCCGGGATCANAAATGTGACATTTTAAAATTTTAATAAATTTCTGGATAATGTATGTATGTACTCTTCCTATTTCACTCCGGGATCATAATATATTAGGCATAAAACATTGATGTGAATCAACCAAAGTTAAGTTAAAAAATATTTCAATTTTTTGTTAAATTATATAATTTTAACAATTTAAGTACAAGTATTAATGTTAATTTGGATGCTTAAACACAAACTTATAGTTACCAAAAATATACATGCACTATGCATTTGTTATGATATGGACAGGCAATAACGGTGCCAGTAGTGTTATTTTGGTTCTGTATTGAAGTGTTTTTGTTCTTGCATTGAATTTTTTAAAGAAGTATTGACTTCCTGTACTTAATGATGGAGACTGTATGTTCAGCCTGTTGGAGTCACTGGGTTAAACTTGGAAGTAATGTTTTTTGATGGAATCCACGGTGTATCTGGAGTTCTGGGATAACAGAATGGTGGAGATGCTCCTGCAGGGTGGAGAATTGTCAGTTTGACATCACCTTGCCTTTTTGTCTTTTGCCAAACCATGATTCAGCCTCCATGTGTTACTGTAGACTGCTGCTACGCAATCACGCACATCACTCGGATCCAGCACATGTTCGGGCGTCACAGGGAACTCAATCCCAGTTTCGGCAAAAGAAAAGCATTTTCATTTTACCCACCGGTGGTACAAAAGCATTTAGTTTGTGGGTGTCACGAAAGATTTGCGCACAGGTAAACCAATCTGTTGCGATGTATCGGACAACCTTTCTTTTGTACAATATGTGAATTGAGTTTGTTGCTTTGCAATGGAATTGTGACAAAGTAAAATTATCGCTTTTAGCACGAAACGAATTTGCAATCTCTGTAGAAGGCCTCTGTAATGTTTCCTAGGTGCACCTATCGACAGAAATCCACAGTTGATGCATGATTTTATCATTTACGTCCTCTTCAAATGTATTTTCCAATTTCTGTTTGAGAACTGCGCTTCCATAACAGGTTGCAAAGTCACCCCAAAAAAAAANTCTTCAAATGTATTTTCCAATTTCTGTTTGAGAACTGCGCTTCCATAACAGGTTGCAAAGTCACCCCAAAAAAAAAAACAGTCGTTGTTTCCTGTGTCGCACGTCATTTTTGTCAGACAATGTTTGTATGTTTTCATTACTCCATTGGTGAGTGTAGGTAATGTCGAGGTACCAATTGTCTCAGTTTTATGTTCTGATGAGTGGTAACATACATCCTGAATTTGTATCGCTCTGACAACCTATGATGCAGTTTTTAGGCAGTGACTCAGCAAATTTAAAATCTACTGAAAAACATAAATGTAAGAATATACCAATATTACTGTAAATTGTTAATTTCAGTTTTGTAATATGCCTTCCCACAATTGAACGTACCCACAGCACAGCTGAAATGGTGTATTGGTTTCAACAGTTCATCCTTTGTTTCAGTATGCCTTTCCCAGAAAGGCCAGTTCAATTCAACTACTAAATTTTGTGTGAAGAAAAATTACGCCTTCTCTGCTTCTTTGTTTATTACACTGGCAGTTTGCACTTCAAGACATTTTGAAAAAAGTTGTGGTGGATGTCAGCTGTTAAGTTTACAANTTCTTCTTCGTTTATTACACTGGCAGTTTGCACTTCAAGACATTTTGAAAAAAGTTGTGGTGGATGTCAGCTGTTAAGTTTACAAAATTACAAGGTTATTTAAAATCAGCCAAGAAATGGATAATCGAAGCATGGGTAAACTAAAGTTTACAGCAGAATCTTGCACAGTTCAACAGGACTGAACTGATTGTCATTATTTGTCTCTTTCTTACTGGCAGATATTGGGGATTTGTTCATCTTGAATTGAAAATGAAATTGCGTAGGTGCTGCAGCTTGGCATCTGTATCCATACCGCGAGAGGGAGAATGGCATGCAAGATCCAGGAAATGTGAAGTCGGAGCCTGTTGCACGGCAAACGTCGGTGGAAAGTTTTATGGAATGTGCTGCTGTGTTGTCCCTTGGTGCCTATCTCGGCAGGCATGTTTTGTAGCAGACTGATAAGATAGCTTCCTCGGAGCAGTTTCACCCCTGCACCACAGCTGATTACCTTACCATTTGTTTGCCCACGGCTGGCTGTAACCGGCATGTCGCACCCAACTGTATTTTCCCGGGAAAAGTTTTGAAGCACTTGCACGGTGCAGTCTTAGTATAACATGATAGGTAGATCATCTGTCCCATGATTTCCAGATGTAGGAACCGTGCCAGACATCGCTGCTGGTGCTGGTCGGCAGGTTTTCTGGGGGGGTCGCCTATTGCATCCTGGCGCTGCTCACGTTCACCTTGTTTCATCCTCGTTGGCTGTCAGGACTTTGTTTGTTAAGAGACACCCAAACCCCTCTCCACTCTACTTATCTGTCTTGTGCATCTCAAAAGTCACTAAAACAATTTGTTCAGAATATCCACCCGCAGGGAAATGTCAGGGAATTTCCACCTGGGACAGGGAAAATGTAAATAATTTGCTACTCTGCAGTAATTGTTAGTCGTGTGAATACAAAGTAATGTAATTATAAGCATATGCAAATTTATAATTTCAATTTTTAAGTTTGTGAACTGGCAGTAACACATCAATGCCAAGTTATATAGCACCTATGTGAAGTCAGTCTTGTACATCGTGATAAATATAGATGGGTTTGGAATAAAATGTTGGCCCTGCTTGCTTGGTCTGTTGCAATGTAATTTAATTCTGCTACTCTGATAGCATTTTGTTCTGTCAGCTGTGGAAAAATATGATATTGGAAGGTTTTGGCCCTGAAAATAGGTCAGGGAAAATGATGAGATTCTGCCTGGAAAACAAGGAAAAGTTAAGGCATTCCAATATGGAATTTTGGTGGACACCCTTTTACGTTTTCAGGTGACTTTCTATAACAGGGACACTTAAAAATATTAGGCATTAAATGCTTTTTGACTGTATTAATGTTTTTAGAACAGCATGAAAAAATTTTATAGGGTAGTTATCCCCTAAGTATGTAACTCAATCCTCTAAGGGAGGAAAGAGACATGTTAAAAAAGAATTATAAAATTGTCATTATTTTCAGTACTTAATCATCATTTCCATTTCTCTGTTTCACCAGAGATTTGTATTGTCCACTATTTTGAATAGTGTTCTTGTTGCATCTCTCATCTCATCCAGTGAAAGATTTTTTTCTCGTATGCTACAGATATTTAATCCTTGTTTCAATCTGTACTTTATTATTTTCATCCTTTGTCTGGCTTTACACTGACCTTGATTTCATTTATTTATTCATTTATTCAAAAAATTGTTTTCTATAAATTCTGTTGTCCTGTTGCATGAGCACAAAATTTAAGAAATACAATAAGATACATACACGGCCTTATACAATTGTGTATATGTTTATATATGTAAATATAAATTTATTTATTTATTACAACCCTAGATACTCCTTTGTAGAATAAAATGCATTATACAGTATATACTTTTCACGTTACTTTTTAAAAGTTATCACCATCGTATTGCAATTTTTATTCCACTGGTAATTTATTATACATTTTAATCCATAGTAATAAAATGCTTTGTGGGACAATTTTAATACATCTGTCAGAAAATGCATGTCATCTTTGGATTTAGAGTTTTACGAGAGAGTATAGTTTAACTACATTTAAATTTTGTAAAATTTTCCTTTATACAAGCTTGATAATGCTAGTATATTGTATTTTATGAATAATTGTAATGGTACTGGTCACGTTAAAGCTAAATGTTATAAGAAAAACCAAGATAATGGTAATCATGGTGGGAATTTTGGAAATTCTCGTAATCTAGAGAATAAGAATTCTGGTGGTAAAGGTATAAATTCATAAAATACAATATATTTTCTAGTAATTTGACGAAATATATTTCAAATTCGTGTTGTTTTGCGTCAGTAATAGGAGAACAAGTCAACTTTTAAAAAGACGGGATCAAGAGGCAGACCGTGCGCGCCATCTGGCCGCTCTTTCCCGAAGCATTAGCATCCAGAAAATAATAGCTTTCGTGTGTGATGTATAACAAATTTACAAACAGATACCAATAGTGTTATTTTTCCATGAGCTCTGCATAATTTTTACATATATTTGGTGTACAGCGATTTTGAGTACTAGCAATTTCTATTTGACCGGTAATTGTTCGTCTACGTAAATTATAAGCCATATTTTTCTCCCGAAAACCTATTTCCTTGTTTCCGTGTATACTTTTGCTTTTATAGCCTATTAATTTTTTTTAGACGGATGTCAGTCTAAAATATCTTAAAATTTGTTTAGCATTACAGTGCCATGGCAAGTGGATTAGCTGACAGTGTGTTGATAAAAAATACAGTCTCCACCGGACGCACCAGCTGAACGTTGGACGCATGCATGCTAATAGTTTGGTGAGGAAGCGAGTATTTGAAACACTCTACGGAGGAGTTTGAGCGCTAGGAAGGCATCGAGAGAGAGTGACGAAGTGGTGGGGCGAGGCACTGGAGGTGGCTGGAACTGGTGTTGCAGGTGAGCTCGCAGGACGGGCTACCCACGGCAATATGCAAGGTGTGCCTGCAGCAGGTGAACCAATGGCACGACTTCAAGCAGGTCTGCGACTCCTCGCAGGCCACTCTGAAGCGGTGGCTGTGCGAGACCCAGGCCACCTCCGTCGCCAGCCCGACCACCGCCGACACCACCACTGCCGACGCCACGACCGTCCCCAACACCTCCTCCAACACCATCACGACTGCAGACTCCACTGTCATCTCCATCGACACCAACCAGGTAACTAACTGCCGGTCTGTTTCTATTTTTTTTTTTTTTAGAAGTTGAAAAGTTGGAGTAGGGGACAGGACCCAGTGAAATAGCAACTAGAGGGCGTGGGCAGAATATACATTACCCCTCTCTAAATGTGGTAAAGGGCCCCGGAATGAGGGCAAATGGATGCCGAGACACTTTTTGTTCACCGAGATGCTGTAATTTTATACAATATCTTATGAATGGTTACAATGTATTTTTAATACTTGTATATGGGTAATTCCATAATATTTCCACAAACAGTAGTTACTTCATAGTTTTAGAAAAATTAAATTTTTCTACATCTAATTTAAAAAAAGTTAAAAACAAGTAATTAAAAAACTTCCCAGACTTGCCTTTGGCCCACACTGCCTTTATTGTGTGGCAGTGAGCAGTAATTTTGCATTCTCGAGTGTTTGCTGTAATTGCTATAGTTTAGTTATTTATAACCTAATTTTAATTAATCAAAAACAATTATTTTCAGCAAAGAGCTTTTTCTTCATGATATGATCACACAATACTTTTCTTTTTTATGCATCATACTAATCAGGTTCAAATTTGGTAATGGAGTTGTTCATTTTTCCCATTTTCAAAGTTTGAAGGGAACAGAGCACAAAGTTTTTTTATTTAATATCTATTTAGTATTTATAGTTTCTAAAAACATGACATCTGGGGTATTTTGTTTCCTCATGGTTTTTTCAATCTCTATTCATATCCATAGTAATAAAACCATAATCAGTATTCCTAACACTTAGAACAGATTTTTAAAATTTATTAAAATCCATATTTTTACCAACTAAAACATTATAAATATGTTTTAAATTAGTATCATCTTGTTTAAATAGACACAAAAAATTGTATCTCTCATGCTAATTATTTCATAACTTTAGAATAAGTTTGAGCTAAATAAAAAATATCTACCTTTTGTGTCTACCACTAGTAAAATATTTTTTAACTATATCTTGGTTTTTATAGTCACATCGTCAAATACAACTAATGAATTATTTTTACATGTAAAGGGATCATTTCTTTGTTATTAAAAAATATCCCATTTTTATTTTTTTGAGAGCATTAAAAAAATTTTTTTATTATACGAACATATTATTTTTATTTAAACTTTTGAACAAACACATAAATAATTCAAATTAAACCAACTAGTTTTATATATAAAATTATGTACTAAATTAGTTTTTTCACAATTACTTGGACCAACTATTAAATTCACTATTCTTTTAAAAGCCCTTAGTTAATTCAAACACCAACTACCCAATAATTTTTTTTCCATTAATAAATAAATGTTTGTGTGTAAATGATTATGATATATTTCATAATTAATGTTTATATATAGATGAGATGATTGAAATACATTTTATAATCATACCTTTTAATATATAAATACATAAGATCATGGATTTTATATGTGAATAATTGATAATAGGTAATACATTTCTATAATTTTTATATGTTCAATAAAAAAATTAAATATATATATAAATGGTTATTAATAATAAAAATTTTAAGTTAACATGTAAGAATTTGTGAATAAAACTTCATTATGATATTTTTGTCACAATGAACATTTTACAGCTTTGATTAAATTTCATTCTAAATGTTAAATGGCAACTACAAATAATATAATTACAATTATTGATTTAAATAAAAAAATTATTATTAAAAAAAAATATAATTTTGATTTATTTAAGAAAACAATCTCTTTATATTAACCTTGCAAAACTTATAATGTTGTCTTAGAAATAAATAATATAACAAATAGAATAAATATTACGAGTAAATACAGTATAAAATTGGATGATCATTTATCTGATATTTTAGGTTTTGAAAGAGGTATAATAATTAAAAATAAGGTAAATAGTAAAATATCAAATTTTAATAATTTTGAAACTATAAATATTTATTGTCATTTAGCTTATGGTATGTTTATAAAATACTAGCTGTGCCCGTGTCTCCGCTCGCATGGACTACAGATTTATTGTTTAGGTTTTTTTTTTAAATAAAGTCCATGCTTTTTATACTTTTTCCTGACAATGCCTGCACTTGCTTTTCAATTTCAATGAGTGCAAGGTGATAAACTTCGTCATTGAATGTTGCTTGTGAATTAAATGGTAAAATCGCTTATTAGTATTTCTCTGTTATACATAGATATGTGCTACTGCAGAGTTTTTTTTTTTTTTTTTTTTTTTTTTNACAGCAGATTGCAAGACAGTGCGCTGGCGGCAAACTTTTTCCCGACTTGATTCACTATTATCGTCACTGCTTATTCCTTATGTTACTTTACGTAACAAAATATATACTAAAACCTGGATGGAGAACATAGGTATGAATTTAACGAAAAACACTTAAATCAGATACGTGGTTCTCGAGTGATAAGCGCACTAACAGACAAAGTTCCCGGTGGAACCGGCGCTGGTCTCACCAAACCTCCCCTCCAGGTGGTCGATACCTTTTTAAAAGATCATACCTGGAGCACTTCTTTCTATTTTCATTTTATCTCCCACAGGCTAGATCTAAATCGGCTCTTTTCTTTCGCAGGGCACCACCGGGAACTTTGAATTTTGAAATCCGTCATGCTGGTCGAAATGAATTTAAAACACACAAAACTACACATTAGCACATATTTCCACCACGCTCGCGCTGGTCCTTTCACTGGAAAATTAAGCATGACGGCACACCCTTAGCACATTTGCGGCCCAGTGCGTCCGTACTGAGCTTGTTTGGGGGACAACCGGTAACCATAATTGTCCCCCACCTCCTCGCCCACCGGGCGCAAGGGGCATTGTTCGAACTACACTGCAGACTTTCGTTTCATCACACACACACACACATTCTCTTTACAGACGAAAATGGTCTGTCCATTCCTGAGGAGCTTCGTTCCCGCCATCATACGTTCCCTTCGTTCCGGGACCTTCGCTGGGGTCTTCATCAGTTTTCCTGGAACAGAACGTCTTATCCAGGAAAGGGCTAATAAGGGCTTGTCACATCCGGTTTTGTTTAAGGAGCCGCCTGATGTGAAGGACTAGTACCTGACCACAGAATACCCAGTGAAGGGTTTACTGTAGTACGCCTCCCGTACGTGCGGACGGCATCCTTGAAGATCAGTGCAGGGTCGAATATTTCCCCCCTTCTCTAGAAGCACTCTTTGAGCAATCTCAAGAGTGCCTCCTTGTTTGTGGGCAGGTCCACCCACCTGGACGACGGTGAGCCTGCCCATGCACTCCATGTGGGGGAAGAGGATCTTCTCTCCCCCGTCCATTGATCTTACCAGCAGAGCTACTGCTGCCATCAGGATAGTCGGTTCCTCCAACTAACAGACAGAGAGACGTTGAGTTTTATAATATGTATTGATGAAACAAATATTTCAGAAACTTAAAATAACTGTGCAGTTTTCCCCCATACTACAGGTCGGTATGGACTGGATACTCAGATAACAGTGGTACAGCAAAATGGAACTGCCAAACTGTTATTGTGATGCTTGTAAATGGCAAAATTGCTACCTCCATAACGGAGGTTGAAAACTACACTTACGTAGCCTACCAGCACCAAACTACGTTGTAGCACATCTAAACTACATGATGAGAACTAAAATGAACTTCCACAATACTACATCTTGGTTGCAAGAGAAGTGTGGAGTTGCGCGTCGTCAAGTCCGATGCTCACGGCTAGTCGGTGGAATGAAGAATGCGCGCTGAGTGCTCGACGCAAGCACACGGCTGATCTTCGGTGGTTGCCGCTATATGGCATGAGCTTACCCAAACAGCAGCTTTCGGTGCGTTTCACTCCTAGAAACAGTGTGAAAAGAGATGACGTGAGGTAAAACTATTGGGCTTGAAGGACACTGCAAAAAGAGAAGAAAAGGCTTGCAGCCAGATGCGGCGGCAACACAAAAAATATGCGGCATGCTAAGATACATGTCCTGAAAGAAAACACGTTTTCAGTTAACTGCCTGGAAATGCGTTGACAACTTGGCTGAAGCGTATTTTGGGAGGCTGCGAGGCTGGAAAAATGTTAATGTAAGAAGACCCTCAAATAAGTCAAATGAATGTCATTCACTGGGATAATTATCTCTTTCAAAATCAATCGATTCTAAAATAAATTAAATAATATCCCCAATTGAAATTAAGATAATATAATAAATTTGTTCAACACTAAACATAAAAAATAAAAACAATGATTTAGAAATTTTTTTTAAAAATTGGTACAACATTTTTAACAACATTGATAAATTCCTTTCTAAAAAAGAAATTATACAATTATTTATTAAATCTAATTCAATTTTAGGATTTTTTTCAACATTGAGTCCCAAGATAAACTTGGAGCTGTATAATAACTTCATAATCTAATTTATAATTGGTTTTTATTATATACCCATTACAGCATAAATTTGCATATCATTAACACATTTACTTTCCTAAAAATTCTTTGCTTGCCACTTGGATGGCTCATGATCAAAGTGAGCTGGGCCATCAAAATGTTAATCTTACATGCAGGGCTTTCAAAAGTGCTCAATTAACAGCAAACATCCTATAGTTAAGGGAGCCGTCTACCTGTTGCTTTTAATACAGTTGCAAAGTGTTTGAAATCCAGGTTTTTTCTACGAAACCGCTAAACGTGTTCTCATTATACCAATGCACGAAAAGAAAACACACTTTAGACGAGGTACGAATAATACTCTCGATACACCATTACAGCATAGCTGAAAATGGCTTTTGAAAGCTGCTGTGTATAATAATATACTGGTTGGTAACATGCAAAACCATTACAGGAACTTACCCTGAACTTTGCTTTGGACCTTCCAGCAATAAACTGATAGTGTCACCACAGTCTCGTAGGTACACGCAGCACCATGGAAACACTGCACGCCAGTTCAGCGCCTTGCGCGTAGGGGTGACGGGGCACTGGGTACGCATGTCAGTGTCGCCCTTATCGCTCTCTTGCTTCTCAGCTTGAAACGCGCTAAGAAGCTCCAAGTAGGCCGCGTCCTTGAGATACTCCAGTTTGGCATTGCGTGTCTGATCTTTAAAGAAGCATACAGGCAACAAAAATGCCGTTCCGGTGGTCTGTAAATGAACATTAGCTGATGGCTGGGGTAAGAAACGAAGTTATTAGGGAAGAACTGGAGGATGAACCAATTCTGAAACTGAGTACAAAGAATAATTGCTCTCCAGTAGCTTTGTTTGCATGTAGCAGGGTTGAAACAGTTTTTGTATTTGTTAATAATTTGTGCTGTTATTTTACATATCGCTCATTAATGTGAAATAAAGCATGCCAACATGATAATTCTTGTAAATCTAAACTTTGTACCTGTTGCAGTACTTTGAAAATGAAATGTTAGAGAGTGGGGAAATTATCTAGTATTGCATTAAGGAAAAAAAATGTGGGCTCGCCATTACCATCATTTACTGCAGCTGCCAGCCTTCAGGCAGGTCAGTGTAGTGAAATGTCGTAATCTCCTATCTTTCCACCACTCTTCCCCCTTGATCATGCTCCGGTCCTTCTGTGCTCTTCTGTACTCCTGCAATTATCTGCTTCTCCCACCTCCTTTTTGGCGTTCCCTGGGGCCCTAGCCTTTTCAACGGCCTGATTCAAATCCTGTACTTCTACTTGTATTACCTACCTTCTTAGAAGCCTATCCTGTCGTGCTATCATCAGCTTGCCTCTCATAGACCTCATGCCCATTGCTTTTATTTTTCCTACATTGCTATTGTCCATTGTCTAAGTGCGTATGTGACAATTGGCACATACTACGACCTGTACAACACCTGTTTGCACTTCATCAGATCTCTCACACGTGTAGAAGGCATCTCTCTCTTGTCCGCTCCTAATTATTTCTTCCCTCTTTGTCCCTAGGCTTCCAATATGTATTTGATAGTTTCCACTTGTTTCAATTCCATACCTTTCTAGTTCTATACGTCTCGTAACGCCCATATTTTACTTGGACATAACCATGGCCAAACTCATTTTGATGCTGAATTTCATTCCACATTTGCTTGCTCCAAGCCATCAACTGTTCTTGCACTCCCCATGTCATCAGGTCGTCCACAGACAGCATCGCCTTCCTCTCCGTTACTGCTGTCTTTCCTTCAACTCTCTTCATAATAATCTCCAACATTATAATGAAACCGAACTGTCTTCCAGTTCTCACACAACTTCTGTTTCCCGTATACATTGTTGTACTGTGTGTAAGTACTTCCATACGGGGGAGTACTGAACTCCTATACGGGCAGTACTGACTTCCACCATAGCCTACCATACACTTTCTCGTCTCACACTCGTCATACACTTTCTCCACATTCAGAAATACCATAACCAGAACTATCCCAAATCCATATTTTTTTTTTTTGATCAGCTGTTGTACCGCAAAAATCAGACGTATGGTAAACCGTTCTTCTTGCCGTTTTTTCACTGATCTTTTCTAATATTTTCTCATACACGTTGGCACAATAACGCATCAAGTTTTCACATTTATTTCTGTCCCCATTCTTAAACACGGGTGTAAATGCCTCTTTCTTCCGGTACTTTTTTTTCTACATATACTCGTCAGTACCGCGCACAGTTAATGTATTCCCATTTCTCCTTCTGCCCTCATGATTTCTAGTTGTATTTTCTGCTCTTGTTGCTTTACCATTTTAAGTTTTTTTTTTTCAGTGCTTCCTCTACCTCTTTCCATATGTTATCATCATCTGCTTCTACTAGGGATCTCAAATACACTGGGGAAAAATATGAGATATTTATGATTGAGGTTGAAAGTTTACTATTTGCACCATTACATATGCCAGTCTCACCTTACAAAATGATTATAACTTTCCAGGATAGATTTATGTATTTTCGTAGCAATGAGCTGGGAAATATCATACTTTCCGCCATGCTCGATGCTAAACAAGCCACCACAAACCATGCACTCCACTTTATCTATCTCGCTCAATTTAATAGATTTTTTTTTATGGAAATAAGGTTTTTGAAGCATTTATAAAATCACTCTTCTTTTTCGGCATTCAATAGGCCCACGGCGGAATTGAAAAGCCATACATTTTAACAGCAGCAGTACGGTAATTAATACTCTGCAAGCACCAACCAGTTTCTCTTGGAGCAAGCCATTAAAATGTCAAGCGCACTGTTTTAATGCAGCGTTGCGATCACTCGCCCTGAGTAAATAATGCATCTACAGTTCCCTCTAATGATTGGGGAGCGATGATTGTAATGTAATAGAGATGGTATAGCTGTTGAACTCTGAAGTACGGGACACAAAGCTGTCCTGAGGAGTTTTCTCGGGACAACGGGCTGGGAGGCATAGTCGGCAATGCAGAGGATCAGGGTGTGTGATGGCAGGTGGTCTGTTGCAGGTTGTGATAAAGCAAGAGCCGGTGGACGTGGACGAGGACTCTGTGTTCCAGGAGGACGTGCAGGATGTGTGCGGTGATTCGCGCGAGTATTGCGTGAGTACCTCCGGGCACATCGTTGGGCTTGCCCTCTGTGGCAAGGTCGGACAGCAACATGTTCTATGGTTATATCTATAAGTTTGTGAGCCTGGGATTTTCAGTTCGAGCTGCTAAAAAGTTCCCAACGTTCGAGCTTCAGCTCTTCTATCACGTACAAAAAATAACTTCTATAATAAAGATAATATTAGTGTTTTTGAAGTGCTCCTGCAGCCAATTGATGACGGCATCCTTCCCCCAGCTACTGTTGGGGAACTTCTCCAGCTGAAACCACCACACGATACAACAAATTAAAGTGTATTACCCTTGAATGTTGCCAACAGTAAGTCTGTTGTATAGAATGTTTGAATTAAGCACAATTCTTTCCAAAACATAAACTTTTAAATAGTTGGTGGGTTGCATAGTATTTATTGGATACCAAATGTATGATTGGAGACTTCTATAATGTGAACGTGATAAGAATGTCTATAACTACTGTGCTAGATATTCTTAAACTTTTTATCATATTACATGTAACTGTTTTCCTGATACCTAACATGTCACAAACAATATAAACATTTTATTTATTCCAAAACAAAAGGTTGGAGCTCACACCTGTGTGCTGTGATATGGTGCATTGTCCATGACGATGACCCTTGTATGTTTTTAGTATCAGTAACTGTAGTTGACCCAGAAACTGAATTATGGTCCTTTTTACTGAAAGTGAAAAATATGACACTGATAATTTACAATAACTAAAAGACAATGGATGTAGAACATCGGTGTTGGGGAAATGCATAAATACACAATATGTTTTCTTAAAAGATTATGACTGCGATTTCATCGATTAAGATGTCCTCTCGTGTTTAGTGAAGTGATACAGATATGTTTAATAGTAGGGGAAGTTCCAGTTATATCGACTGTAATCTATTTAGTGATTTATAACAATAGCAATTAATGCCGCAATGTAACTTCTAAATACAAAACAAGCAGTTTCTTCAGAATCTTAAAATGCACCATCTCTCCATAACCTATATAAAATTAATTGACTATAACAAACTCACTATAGAGGCAATTTTCCTTACCATTGTCAGTTGTCTTTATAATAAATTTCCACTGTATATATTGGGTTGTTTATGAAGAATCCCTCGCAGGGGTACACAAATTCCAACACAAAGTAGTTTTTATTTTTAATTACACATTGTAATACCACCTTTTGGTTAGGTGATTCATACACTCACATTTGAGTCTATATAACCCTACAATCCTAGGTTAGTGTAAAACCCAACAATCCTAGGTTAGTTTAAAAATGTAAAATAGTGATTCACCCATCGTGGGGATAGGTTCTGTTAGGTTAGGTGGGCACATGTTACGAAATTAGTCGGACGTTAATGCCCGTCGTATATTCGTGTTCTGCATCATTAGTGGAGTGGAAATATACCATTTTCCGTGAATTAGTCTTATTTTTACAGAAAAGCGTATAAACTTAAAAATTACCCAAAAAAAACCGGTAAAAAGACACGTAGACGACGTTCGATGACGTTATCAAGTTATTAACAAATTTTCTTATGTTCTTGTAAACACTTTTCGTGGGACAACATAATTGACCTTAACACACACAACTTGCAGATGCAATGGTTAATACTACATATATTTTAACATACCTTAGCATTGTGGATCTGGAGAGTTTCAACATTTCTGCTGCTCTTTCCGCGACGTTACAGGGTTTAATTTCCCCTCGCCTAATTAGTGAATACAAAGATTCGGTGAGGTTAATGATGTCCTGTTGGCGTTGATGAGTGGTGTTTTATTCACCTTGCTAGAACTCATGACTGCACACAAAAACTACCTCAACATATAACGTAAAATACAGTAAATAAAATTTTAAGCAAACCTGAAATAAATTTTAAAAATATTAAACACGTGAGAACACACTACGAGTAATCTCTTATACAGGTTTCAGAAACGAAAGGAATCAGTACAACGAGAAATAATAAAGAGCTGATATTAGTAAAAAAAAAACCAATAAATGAATTATTATATGTTAAACAAGATAATCGCACAAATTATCTGGCACGTGTGTCAACCACACCTCGCCAACAACACACGGCACAAAGGTTTGTAAACAAATGGCCGCGCTACTTTCACCTTGAGCGTGATCATGTGACTATGCAAGAAACGTTGAAATCTAAATATGTTAGCATTACGTCATTAATAATTGGCATAATAAGATAAAAGTCTTTTTGAAACCCATATGTAAGCGATAAATTAACAATTGCATTAAAACTTTGGAACTATTTCCTCTCTTTGTGCTGGCAACCTGGCGGCATAACTGTATCCGCGCTCGCCGCTGTTTGTAATGTTATATGCATGTCACTAACGGCTAGGGTGTTTTTTCTAAAGTTTCTTCCAGTCGTGAACCGACTGTGGTTCGGTAATTTTTATTGTGTTGCATCCAATGTTCACTATTTTTCAACACCTTTGAAGTGAAGTAAGTTTGTTTAAAAGTTTGTTAACAATGTTCGTTTCTGGCAGATTTTCGAACCGAACACGAACTTGTGTACATTTTTTGAACCAATATTTTACAAGGCGATAAATTTCAAACCGAAAATAACCTTAAAGTTTGAGTTTGGTTTGAAATGCGAACATTCGTCCCTTCTCTCCTTTTAGAGCAGGAGTTCAGACTAGGCCGAACTTGGATTGGAGTCATTATGGGAGTGTATTCGTACTCAAAGCAAGCATTTAAGGCAGACTGAGGGGTGTACAAGACTGAATGTGGATTGAAAATTGCTGAGAGCTGTCAATTGGCAACTGGCTGAACTTGAAAACAAACAACTCATGAAAAGCAAAACATTGTTATGGTTTTAACAAGTGCAAATATTCAGCAAATGCTAAATAATCTTTGACCACGTTTGTTTGTTCCTTTTTTATACTGCACATTTTCAGTCGTGGAAAAAGGTTAAAAAAAAAGCTTATTCGAAGAGATGTCTTATATGTTTTTTATTCAGTACTTTTTTGTTCCTAACCGCAGTGTTTACAGTAAAATTTCTATCTTGATTCCACTGTGACTGGACTGAATTATTTCACTCCGGTCCTACTTCCGTCCGTTCTGGATGTCTGTAAGGTAAAGATTCAATCGGGATTCTTCAGTGCACTCGGAGTTCAATCCAGATTGAAATGTTACTCTAAATATAGTAATTGTAACACTTGTTAAATCCTATTTGAAAAAAGGTTAATTTTTTTAATGATTGATTATGTATTTTTAAGTAAATTTTATTTAAGGGCTTGGCTGCTAAGGGCATTTTTATGCTTGTTTTTTCCAGATGTTGGATGTGAAGCAGGAAGAAATAGAGGTGAGCGAGGACAATCCTGTGGAGGCTCACGATGGTTTGGTTACTGCGGACCCTCTGGACGTTCCCGCAGGCAGAAACCGCAAAAGCCCCTTGCAAGAGGATCATCATTTCTACAATTCAGCTGTTCTCTTGGATGACAACGGCAGTGCATTCGAGTGTGAGAATGAAGGAGAAATAGACTTTATGAGGGTGAACCATGGCGGGGCGATATCTGTGCAGGGTCTGTTCGACTCCAGCGAGTCTGCAGCCGTGGCGAGTAAACCCACCCAGCCGAAGAAGAGGCGCAGGTTCTTCAAGAGAATCACGTTCAAGAAGAAAAAGAAAAAGTCGCCACCCATATGGACCCCGCAAGAAGTCCGGATGGAGCCTCACCATGGCTACATGTGCAGGAAGTGTGGGGAGAGCTTTCCCGAGCTGTGGCTGCTGAAGTCTCACGAGAAGTCCCACGGCAGTGCCGAGAACGTGTGCACGGTCTGCGAGAAGCGGTTCTCCAGCAAGGGCTGCCTGGTGCGCCACATCCGCCTCCACACCCACCAGATGCCGTATTCGTGCGCCAAGTGTTCCGCTTCCTTCGCGAACAAGTTTGCTTACTTGCAGCATCGCCAGACCAGCTGCCCGATCGAGGAACCTCCGCCAGCACCCCCGGAGGCTGCCCAAACATCTACGGACAATCAAGAAAGCAAGTTGTCGTGCTACATCTGCCAGGAGATGTTTCCGTCGGTTAATCAGCTGATTCAGCATCGGAAGGGCCACGTAAACTACTCTTGTCCGAAATGCAAGAAACACTTCGCCGGAGGGAAAGCTCTGAGCAACCATTTACGTGTTCACAAGCTTGGAGCAATGATGGCCCACAAAATGGTTCATGCGAAAGCTCCCCCGGCGGTCATGCCTGTGCCTGCCATCCAAAAAACCTCAAGTTGTAGCGTGTGTAACAAGGTTTTCTCCAGTGTTGGTTTGATGCATCGTCACATGACGAAGCACACCAAATTGAAGCAGTTCACGTGCAACATATGTCATACATCGATGGGTTATGCTACTTCACTCCGCAAACACATGAAGGGCATGCACAACATCGACATTGACCACAGCAGCATCAAACCTGATAACATTCCCTTAAGTTATGTGCCGAGTACACAGGATCTCTCCCCCCTTGTGATTAAGTCGGAGGCTTTGGAAGCCCCGGCAGAAACTGTGGATGAACATGTTTGCAATATCTGCAACAAGGTGTTCGGTCAAAAGTCACTGCTGGTGAACCATCTGAAAGTTATTCATATGGGAGTGAAAGCATATAAGTGCACGACATGTAGCAAGATGTTCACCTCAAAGCCACATTTGGTGAGACACATGCAGACACACAAGGAGGGCCAGTTTGCTCTGACTTGCAAGATATGCTGCAAGAAGTTTCCAGACGTGAAGACCTACAACAAACACAAGGGAGTCCACACTCGTTACCGTTGCTACACCTGCGGCATCTGTTCCGAGTCCTTCAACGGCATAAACTCGTGGCGTGCCCACCAGGTAACGCATCTCCCTGATTTTGGACATGCGCCCATGATGAACATCGCCAAGCAGGAGGTTCAGACTTCCGCCGGGAAATACACCTGCCGACTCTGTTTCAAAATGTACAGATCGCGGGCAGAGCTCTATGAGCACAAGAAGATGCACATCAAACTTAAGATCTACTCCTGTACAGAGTGCAAGAATTCTTACAATAGTCTCTCCGCCCTTATGAAGCACAAGCGCAGAGAGCACTCGAGCGATGAACACTACTTTGATATGGGTCTGATGTCGGAATCCACCCACGACTGCGATTTCTGTGGGAAGTCGTTCGGCAGCTCATCATCGCTCAGCAAGCACAAGCTGGTCCATGCCGAGCTACTGTACACGAACGTGACTCGCGTGGACCCGCCGGCCCGCCGTAGGGTGCTCAAGACGTCGGAGACCGTGGATTCTGCCTTGCCGGTGCTGCCCAACGATCCTTTCCTCTGCGTCCCTTGCAACCGGTCTTTTACGGACCTGATGTCGCTGAAGACGCACCGGGGCTGGCACAAGAGGAAACACGCCAGTCCTTTCAGCATGCTCCAACTAAAGGCTTTTGGCACACAGTCACCACCCAAGGCTCCAGTTAGTCCACCCAAGGCTTCAGTCAGTCCACCCAAGGCTTCAATCAGCACACCTACCAAGGAGGCTTTCAACCCGCCAAGAAGTGCAAAGGCATTCCCCGAGGACAATTTCTGGTGCGTAGAATGCAACAAGGGGTTCAAGAAGAGCGTGAATCTGTCACGGCACTTCAAACTGAGTCACAGGCACAATGTGAAAGCACAGGGTCAGGCAGGAAGTATGGATGACTCGCCAACCAAAGATGGCTTCGACGTTTTGCCTGTAGAAGTGCAGCTTGTGGAGCATGAACCGACTGACAATGATGCCTCAGAAGTGCTTGCGAATGACTCCGCCGCTGATAGTGCGTCTGCTGATTCAGTTTTAGATGATGCACCAGCTGTTGCAAGTAATTCTGCTTCAGATGGTGCATCTGCAGATGATTCAGTCATTAGTGAAGAACCTGCCAAAGATTCATCTACAGCCCTGATTCTAGAAAATGGTGTGCCTACAGACAATTGCGCTATAGATGATGCATCAGCAAATAATCACACTGTGGAAGATGCACTGGCAAATAATTGCACTGTGAATGATTCTTCTCTAGAAGACACATCTGGGCATGCATGTGCCACTCCTAATGATTCATATGTTGGCGATGCCCCTGCAGATGAGACGTCTTTGGAAAATCTACCACAAATACAAACATCTAGGGAAAATGGCACAGAGTCTTCTAATAGTAACATAATAAATATTAATGGGCAGAGGCAAGGTTTTGAATGCCAACTCTGTAGCAAAGTCTTTAAGAACAAAGTTGCTTTGGTGAGACACAAGGGCTGGCATTCTAGATCTCCCTCGGCTCGTTTAAAGAGCAGTACAGTGGAATTAGTTCCAAAGAGTAGACCAGTGTTTGATACTTCAGCGACAATAGATTTATCTTCTCCTACAGTAACGCTACCAATGCCAACTCAATCTTATACCTGCTTGACGTGTGGTATGCCGTTCAGCAGTGCGTCATCTCTGAGCAAGCACAAGCGGCTGCACCTGTCGCCGACGCCTACGGCCCCGGTGAACAGGTGTCTGAGGCCGAAGGAGTCGGTTCGCCCACCTGACCGTATGCTACCCGAGCTGGAGGTGCAGGGTGCCTTCAGGTGCAGCACTTGCAAGAAGTACTACAGCTCTGCAAAGTCGCTGTACAAACACCAGAGGCTGCACGCACGCAAGCCTCTTCCCGCATTTGCCAAACTGTTGCCTGGTGCTCACGCCCAGCCGGCCACTCCCGTACGAGGGCTGTCCAAGCGGCTCATCCCAACCAAGTTCCACTGCAACATGTGCGGTCTGTATTACAGCAGTGCCGAGACGTTGTACAAGCATAAGCGTCTCCACGAGAGGCGTTTAAATGCTACGCTGGCAGAGGAGGCCGTCACCCCACTGGTGCAGATTCAGACAACACCGCCGGAGCGCACGGTCCGCAAAAAATATCGCTGCGAGATTTGTCTGAAGTTTTACAGCTGTAGTTCAAATTTGTACAGGCACAAGCGCCTGCATTTGTACCAGCAACAAATGCTGCCTGTTGCCGACCCTCCCGGGGAAGCTGCTACCGTGTTTCCTCCGCAGGACGCTGGCACGCCGTTTCCCAGCGAGCAGCCGCCCGTGCAGAGCGCGGCCCGACAGCAGGTGCAGACTCCGTATCAGTGCGACGTGTGCAAGAAGTTCTACAGTTGCTCCACTTCCCTGAACAAACACAGGCGTTTGCACGCTGCGAGGCCCTTGCCGTTGCCGGCGAAGNTTGCAGTTGCCGGCGAAGAATGTGGAGGGAGACCCTCCGGTAGACGAGGCAAGCACTAACTTGTCGTGCCCGTACTGCTCAAAGACATTTTCAAAACAGTTCAACTTGAACATGCACATGCGTTGCCACACAGGCGAGCGCCCGTACGTCTGCGACCTCTGCCCGCAGGCGTTCACTCGTTACAACACCCTGTGGAAGCACAAGAAACGTGTGCATCTGAACTGGACTTACACCTGCACCACATGCGGGCGGCTGTTTCCTTTCAAGAACGTGCTCAACATGCACATTCGCAAGGTTCACCAGTTCGAGCCCAAGAAGGCCTTCCGCCTCGGTGGCGTGGGTGCCAAGAAGTCGAAGGTGTCGGGGATGGGGAACTTCCCTTGTGGCGAGTGCAGCAAGAGTTTTGTGTATCTGGGAGCGTTGCTGACCCACGAGAGAATGTACCACGACAAGTGACGACGTGTTCGGTCAGGTCTAGAAACGTTTGCCAAACATTGGAGGTTTCCTTTTCAGTAGAGCTAGCAGTACCGGTTGTGTTTCACTCAGGGGTTTTTGGTGGTTTGTGTTTATCTGGGGTGTGACACATCAGCCAGGATGCGGAGTTTTGCATGCGCAACAGCAAATACTTTTATCGTGCTTGCGGCAAACAGAATTAAATATTGATGCCGGTGTCCTTCGAGAATCACTTCTTCTTTTTGTGAAGGAAAAATAGTTGAGGTAGATACACAGTATGTTTAATGTATTGCCTGATAGTAACAGGCTGTGGTGTGTAATTGTTTTGTACTTTGACTGATTGAAACCGCTTGGAACTTCAGTTACANTGACTGATTGAAACCGCTTGGAACTTCAGTTACATGCCATAGTCATGGTACCAAGTGTTCAGTTTAGGTGGTGTACTATATGTTTCGTCCTCTCATAAGTGATAAGACACAGTTTATTGATAGAACTGTCACCTAGCGTATTGAGTATTTGAACGGTCTTGTTCTGATAGAAGTGTGGGTTAGCTTACACTTAACAAAGAATTTTTCAAAATGTTCAGTATATTAAATATACGTATTGTGTTCCCAGCAGCCCAGTTTTCACCCACTATGTGTATATACAATGTAGAACTTTTTTTATTCATGTTGTTTGTATATGTACCGTAGTGTNTCAGTTTTCACCCACTATGTGTATATACAATGTAGAACTTTTTTTATTCATGTTGTTTGTATATGTACCGTAGTGTTTTCTTTTACATGACTTTTTTAATGTGTGACATTCCAATATGGACACCAACAACCTATTACATAAAAGCGTGCAGCGCATGTGCGCATGCTTTTTTTTTTAAGCATTGCCTACGATAAAATAGTTGGTACTATAAAATGTTGTATATACAAGTGCGTTAATTATTGTCAATGGAAAGTGTACACCCTTAATTTTTTATCAGATATTTATTTCTTGTGCTTTGGCATGCTGTGTAGAAGCAGGCAAGTTAATTGATAAGTACTGTACAATTTGAAAGAAGCAATACATAATTAAATTCATGTGATGAGAAAGGACTTGACCCTCCTTGATGTGAAATTTATGAAATATTTCAGTGTAGTATTTAATACATTTTTGAGAGAATAATTTATTTAAATCTGTGTAATACTTTTTTATTTCTATTGCCTTGTAGTGAAGTGTTTACATGTTGTTTAGCAAGGAGTGGGTAGGATGCCCGAGGCAATGTCACGAGATATCTTGTTGGGGTGCCATGCATCCAAGATATGGTTTTGTGTTGGGAGAGCAGCGAGGTTTATTTACGCACATGCATTATGCTTGTCCACATCTGCTGTATATGTTTACGTGCAGCACCAGAGGGTAATGGATTGTTATCAAAGGTAGGGCCTCCACAGTAAATTCAGACTGTGCTGAACTTTGCTCTTTGATTCATAATTACAGTACTGTGAGCGATCTCGTACATTGTGCAGTCGTCCATCAAGTACAGATGCCACTCTAGTCCATTGGGATTGTTTCAGAAGATATTACTGTAGTAAAATATTTCATACAATTTTTTTTTTTCCTTTTATGTACTGCATACCCAAAAATATAATTTTGGTAAATGTTTTTAAGCGTAGGAAATGTATGCAGTGTTATTTGCAGCTCTACGCTAACTCTTAAGTGAGGACTGAAGCACTGTGCGTTGCAGGTTTCATATTGTGAATGCAATAATGGTGCACATTACAGCTTTATTTAAGTTTTTTTTCTCTTCAACGTGAGGTCGCTTATTCTCTTGTGGGGTACCATTTCATGTGCGGAACATCTGCCCAGTTAATTACGTTAATATTTAATTTAAATAAAAGTGTTATTTTGCATCACAGATGACGAAACGCACTGTCTTAATGGGGAAAAAAACACGTTTTTCATAACTTCATGGTGTTGGGGTGTTAAAATAGGTTTAACGAATCAGGCGAAATAGAGTAAAAATTTTCAGGAACCGTGACATTTTGTTAAATCTGGGATGTACTACGTATAGGCTAGTCAAGATAGGCAATAAAATAGCGAAGCGAGAATTAATTACAGGAAAGCTGATTTTTTGCATACACCTTTATATTATGTCGTTGTATAATACCTATACTAAAAATTAGCATCAATCCAACTGTAGCAATTGCTGCTATATTGGGGAAATTGTGGCAAAAAACTATTTAAAAGCTATTGAAATGATTACATCTATACTGATAAATACAGTGGATTTGCATTGTAATGAGCGTGTTCAATAACAATGCCGTCACAACAGCAATTATTTTTTAATGCACTGTTATCCTTCTTGTAAATTACAAATTAAATGTGCACATTTAAAGTGAGTATTATTTAATGTTTGTCAAAATTAACGAAAGTAAATTTCTTGGCAGTTCCCACGAGTAATCAGTAATTTAGGTTGCACTCGTGGCTATTGTATAGTGGTATCATATCGTTCTCAATAATTGGTTAATCTAGTTTAGCAGACTGTATTTACTAGGTGTGGGTCACAGCCTATTTTTAGCTCAATTTGAATTCAAAGTTGAATCCTTTTGAAGTTCCCTTGAATCGGAAATTTCAATGTGGTAGTGAATTTATCCTGAAAATTAAGACACAATTCAAGATTTCAAGATTTGTAGAAATTGGTGTTTTTGAGGTATTATTTCTAATAATAATAATTAGTTTTTGCCAGAGAATTAGAAATTGAACAAAACTACAAATGTGTAATAAGCTTCATGTGTGAACGATGTGATTTCATAAACGTTGCTTTCACCCGTAAAGCTATATTCAGTAATGTGTAAAGTTTTACAAATGTGCAAATGGCTTTGTAGTTGTGTACGTTAGCAAGCAGTTATGTTTTGAAGTTCATTGCACAAATTCCACTTTAAATAAAAAGAAATTAAGGACATTTGCAATGGAACTATTTCTAACTAGTCATTATCAACACACCTATTTTTGTCAGGTCTTCGTAAATTAAAAATTTTTTTATAGATAAAATATTAGTAAAATTTNCATTATCAACACACCTATTTTTGTCAGGTCTTCGTAAATTAAAAATTTTTTTATAGATAAAATATTAGTAAAATTTTAGTTGAAACGAAACTAAGATGTATTTGTGTTAACGGAAGTGTAAAACACTTGTAATACATGGCATGCATATTAAGGAAGCAACAAAAACACCCTACACAGGGTGGTTTTTTAAGGGTTTGAATAAGAAGTGTGAATATCCTTTGAACAGACAATAACAGTTATTTCCTCTTATCAATGCTGGCCGTCCTCTCTGAATGTGAAGCATAAAAGCATGGCAGCTACAGTCCGGTATTGCTCAGACCTGAAGCTGAATGGCAAGTGAATTGCCTATTTTATTAATTNCATTATCAACACACCTATTTTTGTCAGGTCTTCGTAAATTAAAAATTTTTTTATAGATAAAATATTAGTAAAATTTCAGTTGAAACGAAACTAAGATGTATTTGTGTTAGCGGAAGTGTAAAACACTTGTAATACATGGCATGCATATTAAGGAAGCAACAAAAACACCCTACACAGGGTGGTTTTTTAAGGGTTTGAATAAGAAGTGTGAATATCCTTCGAACAGACAATAACAGTTATTTCCTCTTATCAATGCTGGCCGTCCTCTCTGAATGTGAAGCATGAAAGCATGGCAGCTACAGTCCGGTATTGCTCAGACCTGAAGCTGAATGGCAAGTGAATTGCCTATTTTATTAATTNGAAAGCATGGCAGCTACAGTCCGGTATTGCTCAGACCTGAAGCTGAATGGCAAGTGAATTGCCTATTTTATTAATTATATATATTCTTATTTAATTTCCAGACCTACCGGATGTGGCCAACACGTAGGGCTACGGTCATAGTTTATTTGTATTCTAGTCAAAGTGTGCCTCTTGAAATATTAAACTTTTTGGACAGCATTGTACGGGCAGCAGAAGATTACGTAAGTGCTTACAAAGTTAGTGGTTGGCATTTAGGTTTGAGTTGTGCCTCAGTTTGACTACATACAACTTTTTGTATTGCTCGTGGTGTTTCTTTGATGTTGTTACGTTAATAAATAATTCATTATACTCTTTTTGAGTAATGTTGTTCGTTGAGGATTTCGGTCGTGGTATTATAAATGCACGCGTACTCAAGTTACTGCATTAGAAGCTGGTAAATAGTTTTCAAGCAAGTTCAGAGAGTCTGAATTATTTGTGTTTGTGTCTGCGTACTTTAGTAAGGAATGTCTCGTTACTGGGGAGTTCGCCCAGGTGTGCTGTTCGATGTCGGAAGTTACAAGAAATGTGGGCCACGCAGTTCCATGTGAAGGAAAAGAGTTGTGCTTACAGTTTTTTTTTTTTTTTATGGGAATGTCTAACCTGGATATTCAGCACTGTACACTTGAAAAAAAAAATATCGTTTTGAATGGCCACAAACAAAATTTAATTCACAGTCACATTTAAGCTATTTTTTTGGTGACCTCTTTGAAATTGTATTGTAGGGCACTCTAAAGAAACTGACAATGTCGGCAATATTTGTGAGATGTGACTTGCACTTTGCAATTCTACCACTGTACATTTTGTATTTCAGTTTTACTTTGAAAACTTGTGTAATTTTTGTAGAATAAATTCTACGAAAAATGTGCACGATACATTAAACTATTAAGCTGAATTTTTTTTGTGTATTATTTCACTCTTTGCTGTTAATGTTGAATTGGGGTACAGCTTTTTACATTTGAAATCTGTGTGCTCATTTAAAAACACAAAAGTGTATGCTTGTTATATACAAAGCACACATACATGGAATATATTGTCACTATTGATTCCTTTTAAAGCACATATTTTCAAGAGTTTTTNTATATACAAAGCACACATACATGGAATATATTGTCACTATTGATTCCTTTTAAAGCACATATTTTCAAGAGTTTTTCCTAGCTAGATTCTTAGTGGTTATTGCATTTGATGCTACAGCAGAAAATAAATTCTACACTTCTCGTACGTATTAGTNCTAGCTAGATTCTTAGTGGTTATTGCATTTGATGCTACAGCAGAAAATAAATTCTACACTTCTCGTACGTATTAGTATTGTTATGTAGTATTATGCGCCTATTTTTATTTAATATTCACAGCAGTACCATTTTTTCACATTTCTCAGTGGACCAAGAAAAATGTTGCAAAATGCAGGAAAGTGCAAAAATAGGGAAATTTATTCTGTAAAATCAGTGAATGGGACCAAAAAAAGTGGACCTAAATTGCAAGAAAGTGTAAAATCAGAGGGTGTAAAAAGGGGGTTCTACTGTAATTCAATTATCAGACCTTTGCTTTCACAGGGTTTTAGAAGTGCNAATCAGAGGGTGTAAAAAGGGGGTTCTACTGTAATTCAATTATCAGACCTTTGCTTTCACAGGGTTTTAGAAGTGCAACTGGATTTTTTGTTACACCCACTTTGTTGAATTTTAATGTTAATTGGCCATTGCCTCGAAGTTTAACTTTATGCAGTGTAAACATGACATTTAACTTGAGTAAAATCGTACACTGTATTACTATTTAAAAAATTTTTTTCCCTTATGTGTAACAATACTTGTTTTTCAAAAATGGCATATAAAAACAACTCCGTAGTAAGTTGTGCAATTACTGCTACAGTCAACATTTTAATTAATCAAANTCAAAAATGGCATATAAAAACAACTCCGTAGTAAGTTGTGCAATTACTGCTACAGTCAACATTTTAATTAATCAAATATTTTCAAAGTGTATGCTTTGTTCAGTTAAGTAAACATAATTTATGCACGGTAGTATGTGTGTTGCAGGGTGATTCTAAAGTCTCCGTACATAGGGGTTAACAAAAATCTTAGGAAATTGTTCCCAGGTCCCCCCTTCCAATGTCGTCTGGACTTAAAGAGAGGGGGCCTTCCCCCCCCCCAATAAACTCTTAACACTGACTTGAAACTGAAATGAAATATTATCTTAATAATTTAAAATATTGATTTTATTTCATTGACTTAATGTTTTCTAATATTATAATGAAAGTGCCCCCTTCCCCTCTACCAGCCATTCTGATTGTCTAGATCTGCTCGTGTGTGGCGCCAATCCTTCGTCTTTGTCCACTGGGGAATGTTCCACTTGTGTAAATTATTGGCAGCGCTTGGTGCGCTGATGATTCAAACCACCTTGCATTTCACGTTTATCATCACACCCTGACAACTGTCGAGGCCAAGTACAACATCGCCAAACATTGTATTAGCGTAGACACTCCTGACTTAGAAACTTTGTACATATTGTATCCTGAATGCAAGACTNCATCGCCAAACATTGTATTAGCGTAGACACTCCTGACTTAGAAACTTTGTACATATTGTATCCTGAATGCAAGACTCTCGTAACTCATACAAGTTTTAAAAATATTTGTTTCGAAAGGAGGAAAAAATTTATCACCACACAGTGAAATACTGTCGAGACATTCTGTTTGCTTTTAATAGATATACTGCAAATAAGTTGGTGTTGCACTTCGGAGTAAAAAAATGAATATTTAATATTTATGCCATACGTGTGTTTTAAAAGGACTGACGGACAGTGTTATATGTGAAATAGTTTTAATACTTAAGTTCTCTCTCTGACACAGCACTGTGAGAATGTTTTTAAAAAGGTACAATTCTTGTACTCTCATTTATCCTATATTATACATGGTGTGTTAAGTTAGGCTTGCATTTAGGGTGCGGTGTGTTTTGCAAAGTGAAAAAAACTGCCCCTCTTTGGCCCAGTGAATGTGTCATGGTCCGCTAATTTTCACACAACTAGTGGTGTTTTGTGTTTTTTTTCGGTGGTGCTTATGCTTTAAAGCAAATACAGTAAAATTTGTTTATTTTTTTCCAGCGACCAGAAAAATGTAAAACTGTCGGAAAGTTGTTCTATAAACTGTGAATGGGACTGGAAAAATGTAGGTGTGAAATACAGGGAAGTGAAAAGTACGAGGAAAAAATGGGCCTCGCTGAAAATTAGTTGGTTGAAACAATTTGATAGTTCCCTAAATTAAATTATTAATTTAATAATGTATGATTAAATCTGCATATCAATATGTGTAAAACATTGTTTAAAATTTAAGCTTGTGAGTATTTTGGTTAACGTATTACATCCTTGCATAATAATTTGTGTAGGCTGTTCACGGGAAACCAAGCACTTCTGGAAACCTTGCTTAAGATCTGTTTGTATGCATATTGTATATTCTTACACAATATTTAAAATTAATACTACCGTGGGTTTGATCACTTCCAAGTTTTTATGTCAATGTCAAGTGAAACTAAAATAATTAGTAATATAAATATAAAAAAAAAAATTTAACATTAAAAAAGACATAATTTTAGTATATATTCACAAATGTTCTCTTAACAGTGTTAATTCAACGTTAAGACGTGGAGTTACTTTTCCTCTGTCGTCGCCAACTATTGATAAATATGCAGGTATAGGCAGTAACATTTTTCAGAGGGTTGTTTTTAGAAGTGCTCGATTAACCGTGGACAACTCATAATAACTTTTTATGCTTTATTGAAGATTATTTTGAAATACATGCCAAAAAAAATTTTGAACTGTGGTCATGCAAGACATAAATGTGCAGATTGTGTTATAATTGAATCATGAATTATAACTTGAGAAACTATTGGATTTAGACCTATTTTCACTTTTTTTTTTTTTTTTTTTGTATACTGAAGAATACGTATGTATGTGTCTCAGCATAATGTGCAACGATGTAAAGAAACTTTCAATACATTACTGAACGTACTTTGGAGCCCAACAAAAGTTTCATTCACTTTCAGCAGTTCATTACTGTTGCATCGTCTTTGAGTTTCAAGCTTATAGAATTTTTAATGTGCATTTTGTTACTTTTTTTGAAACTTGACATGGACAGAAATTTATTAGTGTGAATGAAAAAAACCAGTTAAATATTTTTTTTTTGTGTATTGTAGTAATTTTGACATGAAGCTAATAAATATTTGTTTCAGGATAAAATTTGTATTCTGTTGTAGTATTTACACCTGTTACGTCAGTGTGAAACGTACTAAGGAATGCAGATTTACTGTGAACAAATTTGGGGACAAGGTAATCTTTATTGTTTTTGAATAATCCTAATGACTGAAAATTTCATTTATAGACAAAAAAAAATGGTTGTAACCAATTTGTATTATAAATTGCAACCGTTACNTCATTTATAGACAAAAAAAAATGGTTGTAACCAATTTGTATTATAAATTGCAACCGTTACGTGTAATGTTAAAGACATCAGGGAAGTGACAACGGTTTCAGTCAGTTAAAACGCATCCTTGTGGATCTCCAGATATGCAACATTTTCCATGCTTCGAAGTGTACGACAACGTTACGAAACTTAGTGGCTAGTTTTACTTCTGTCTAGCTACTCTTATAGTTTAAAATGTTTCAAGTTTAATTTTTTATTTGAAATTGCATACCCTTGTGTAGTATTTAATTGTGTAGACTTTTGCCGCCCCCTACCTATTTCACCCTTGCTACACCCATGTTGACCTTCCCCAAAAATTTTTTTTTATGCGTGCCTGGTACTTGTACTGCGGTTTCCTCTTTTTTTATGCTTAAATGAAGGGGGCGGTATCCTGGTCATCTTGGATTTACGGATTTTCCTCCATAACAAAATTTTTGGAGTCTATATTTCAAAAGTAAGCCAGTCGAGTCATGGGGAAGATCTTAACGGTTATTTTGAAATCCAACTTATTTTTCTTACATGATTAGTTTCACATCTGTAACCGTAATAAAATATTACCAAATAATTTAATAATGTCAAACCCCACGTGGGGAAATATAGGTTTAAATGAAACTGTACAAATTAAAAAAAAAAAAAAAAAAAAGTGCTAAGTATTCTTCTGTCATGTTTAGCTTTGATTTTTTTGTCTGGTCATAAATTATTTCGAAGATTTGTAAGAAAGATCAAAGGTGGAGTTGCTACAACCCTCTTCACGCGCTCTGTGTTAGTAGGCAACATTCAAACAAAGCTTGTGCATTGAAAATACTCCTTCGTTGCGCTGCTAGTCGGTTTTTATTTGGGGGTTCAAATTGCAGGGAGCCTGGCATCAGGCCAAACTGGGAAAAGCCAGGGAAATTTGTGTGACGATAGGGAATTTAGATAACATACTTAAAAATTAATAAATGTGTATTTAATAAGAGAAAAAATATTGAATTAGCACTCCTGCTACTGCCGTCTCGTGAATCATACTTTTACTTAAGTTTATTCTACCGTAGTTGGAAGATTTGTAAGTTTGGGTACAATTTTTACTGTATGTGTAATCATAACTTTATTATTATATTGGCTGAAATATTTTTTTGTTGATACAAGCATTGGTATAATGGAAAATAATATTTTGAGTGCAGGCATAAGACTCTGCAAATAAAATATTTACTGAAATAATAATTTTAACACTTTTAGTGATTCTCATTGAATTAATACATACATTATATTTTGCGTTGTCTTTGTATCATTACTTTGTTTCTGGCAAGAGAAAGCTGGTATTTAACTTCTGTATCGCCTTTCGCCATGTGCTGTAATTCTTAGGAAACAACGCAAAAATATTTGTAATTTGTGCCACGTTTCTTGGCCAGGGAATTTGTTATTAAGATATTGTTAGCCATGCTGAATTGAGAAATATTTCAAGTTGCTTCTTGTAGTTATTTGAAAATTTAAAAAAGATGTTTTTGTGATTGAAATGCTAAATATGCAGAGTATAAATTTTATGTTTGATAGTGGAAGTGTTTGTATTCTGAATAAGCAATGGACAAAAAATTCTTTTCAGAGATTAAAAAGACTGAAATAAAGAAAGATTCAAAGTGAGGTGGTATTTCTGGTATTACAGTAGCTTGTAGAATTGGTTCAGTTGTCATTCATTGGCTCTAAAATAAATACATGCACACATTAGTAAAAATTATATAAAATTGGCCAATCTACACATATTAAAAGAAGAGCATATTCATGTGATTGCTGTGTTACACTTCTTGTGTTGGTCCATTTGAATTCTAATTTCTTTAATTACTCGTAACATTCTTACAAAATTTTTTCCCATTAGAAGTTGAAAGGCGCGTTTCACTGTTTTCTTCGCACTGTGCTGCTAGTATGTTAACATTTCACACGTGTTCAATTCTNACATTCTTACAAAATTTTTTCCCATTAGAAGTTGAAAGGCGCGTTTCACTGTTTTCTTCGCACTGTGCTGCTAGTATATTAACATTTCACACGTGTTCAATAATGTTTCAGTAAAGCCACGCATGTTTTGTGAGATTTAAGTTTACAGGAAGCTGAATGATTTATCTGCAACTGTTAACTGGGGGGAAAAAAAGCCATTTGTAATGACGATATTTGTCGTAGACCTCTCGGTTCCAAGGTTGTCAGCTGCCACCGGAGAGCTCGTGGAACAGTCGGAAGTTGGAGAGACCAAAGGTGGCATTGGTGGTGAAGCATTTTGCTTTTGTCGAGGATGTGCGTGCCAGACATAATAAACTATTCCTGACTACCAGATCATGTGTCACGCCGTGTGCCCAACACCGCCTCAACCACACTAGTGCAGTTTAGTGCCGTGTGGCGAATGTGCGAGTGCACTGCGTATTGTGCCAAGTGTGAGTGGCATGACGTGGTCGGTCTGCCTCACTTCCCTCCCGGCGGGTTGGACCACCCTAACGAGGGTTATTGTGTGCACGGGAGTGGAAGCATTTGGAAAATTTGTTGTGACAGTTTTGGCAAGGCACGAAATAAATCTTGATAAAATAATTAATCAAAGAACAAAAGGATGTGCTTCTCGAACGAGTGATTCTCCTTGCAGCTTCACAATCATTACTAAAATAATTTTCATCTGTGTAAGGCTAGATTTAATTTAACTTCATTATGTCATAAAATATTAATTTGTATATGTCATTTACGTCATTTGAGCGTGTTCTTTAGTTCTGGCACGCGGATGCTGGCATGCGTTACCATGCTCTGGGCACCTTCGTCCTTCGTCGCTAATCACTTAACTGCAATAGAAGTAAATTTATGGATCCTTTTGGTTTTAGTGCCCTAAGANTAAGGCTAGATTTAATTTAACTTCATTATGTCATAAAATATTAATTTGTATATGTCATTTACGTCATTTGAGCGTGTCCTTTAGTTCTGGCACGCGGATGCTGGCACGCGTTACCATGCTCTGGGCACCTTCGTCGCTGATCACTTAATTGCAATAGAAGTAAATTTATGGATCCTTTTGGTTTTAGCTGCCTCACCTTTGCTGAGAATAGCATTGTTGCCCAGGGAAGTATAATTCCCATGTGAATTTTGACGCATGACTGTCTTTTTACTCTGAAGCCTACCCTGACATGCTCAGACTGGGATCCACTTAATTTGTGTTTCCTTCACTTGCTGCGTGAAGCAAGATGTACCAGTTGTGAGAAATATATAGCATCTCAACTATTCTGTTTCTTATTTGGAGCACCACCTGTTGGCGTTTAGGGGCACGGAACCCTAGTGACCTGCATCCGGGCATTACTTTTCCTATCTAATGTTGAAATCTAAGTTTGGTTAACATGCTTCAAGTCATTGTGCAGTCGTATCATGGGCCTACAACAATTAGGCACCATAATTAAGGCGTGATGAGAGCCAAAGTACGCCTTAATTTCCTGGACCTTCAGGCACCATAATTCAACGGAAGGTAACAACATGTCCGTAGGGTAACGATATGTCGGGGCGGCCGACCACACGACCCTGGGAAATGGCACCATCACCACCACGTCATCGTTCAATGATGGCTGGCGCCTAAGTTGGGTAACTCCACTTTTTTCCTCGCCTTTAATTCTCCTGTCATGTGCACCGTTCATCATCCCAGGTGTGCCCCGGCCCCACAACGCCTCGACATCCGTTAGTTGGCTTGCCCGAACATGGGGCAGTTCCTCCCAGCTGTTTGACGACGTTGACTTCCATTAACTAAGTGGAACAAACTTTGGGGGCCGTGCAAAATGGTCATAGGGTTCAGTTTCAATTGATGCTGATGGTGGGAATACGTACGACGTGTACCAGAAAATACAAAGCAATTGATAGTACTTAGATGATGTCATGATAGTGATGATTCTCAACAAAAAGAAAAGTTAATAGACATGGATACATAGTTAACTAGATATTTTGTTTGTAACTTTAAATTGGCATAGTATATAAGAGAGGATGAAATGGAAAGAAAATGAAGACTGAACTGAATCATTTAGCCAACATACATTGCAACTGGTTTACGCAAATCACTTCTTTCAAATCAGGGCACGTCCGAATATTGGTTGCTCTGCAGTCATCTAAACCTTACATTTTTGAAAACATAACAGCGCTCATTATGTTATAGTCTGGGCACAGTATCTTCTCACTTGTAAATAAAATATTGGGGAAAATCACCTAATTTATGACATGTTTTGGTGCGATTCCTAAGTAAATCATGCTTCACAAATATTTTGTTTTTTCATTAAAATCACTACAGTTTCTTTTTTATATATAATTTTCACTCATGTTTTGTATATAAATTATATTAATTTTAAAGTCAGTGTGAAATAAAAGTAGAAAAGAACTATGTCTGTAATAGCAAAATACCAAAAATATTATTGAATGGTGTTTTATTATTGAAATTTTTTTCCATATTTGAGTTTTTAGAAATGCATTGTTGTACATACACTCATTGTTATGTGTATTTATTTTTTATTGTCCAGTACACAGATTTGGTGCATTGCGTTTACAGAAAATTGCTAACCACTGCATAATGCTGTATCTAGATTTGGTTAGATCTCTTAAAATAGCTTACGCTGTCACTTCCCAAAATATTACAGAATTCTCATAAACCAACCTTTGGGCATAGTGTGTGTGTTTTTGAAAATATATCAGTTGCAGACTGCGGTAACTAAAATGTGTGCAGTGCAGAATTTCTGATGACCAGTAATATGTACGACACTCATAGAATAAAATAATTTGTGGATTTGCCGGGGAATTGTACTTGGAAATGTAGAAGAATTGCAAACTTTTGTACAGTTTTTTTTATTATGTAATTATTATTGTTATTTTAATTTTTTGAAGGTATCCTTATCTTACATAGAGTATAAAGCTACAGATATCTTCTCTTTCCCCTCCGTGCTGACATATATATAAACACGACTTCACCTCATCTTCGCGTGTCATCACGTCACCCCAGGTGGGGTTTGAGCAAATGAACGACTTGCTACCAGAGCCTACCAGCATGCCTCTAGGCGAGCGACACCCACGGACACTTCAGCCAAGATTGTTTTTGCCTTTATACCAGACGTCACTCCAACCCCCCACGTGTGATAGAAGCCAGCCCAGCGCAGTGCCTGAGCTCGTGCATCCAACACAACCCCGCATAGCAGGGAAGCCTGCTTCCGCCATAACCCGAGAGATGGCATCAGAGTACGGCGAGGGAGGAGCTACCCCCGCCACCCACAAGGGCAGGTGGATATATGTCCCTGCACCGTCGCAGAACGGAAGTTCATTCTCCGCAGCACGCTTCACCACCTCGTGTACTGGAGCTCCCTGTAGACACAGATGTCCTCGCGTAGGCCACTGCTACCTACCAGACATCTTAGACCTCCACCAGCGACACGCTGAGTTCCTTCTGGACAGCAGCGTCGAGTTAGTTAGGGTCGGTTAGTATTATAACTACCTAGCCTCATCTGCTCTTAAAAGCAGGAAACTGCATCATCACAACCCGTTTACCGAACCTACAGTAGGACTGCGGGCTCCCTTAACCGGGTGCACATGAGTTTCAAACAGACCCATTAAACGGCCAGCCATACTGTGGAGCAGGTATGCCAAAGTACGGTATAGCCACCACCACTAGGAACTCAATCCACAAGCCGGCTAGTCAGTCAGCCCAGTCAATTCACTCCATCCATCACGCTGCCATTGTCACCGGAAGAAGTGATAAGATTGGTTCAGGAGGTCTTGACCCCCTTTGGTCCACACCCACGTCGTCAAGACATCCAGGGTAACCCACCGCACTGTTTGTCACTGGTTGGGGTAATCAGGTATGACTCTAGATGACTTTGCCATGACTGGCTTTACATCTAGTTAGGGATCCTCGTCGCCTGCTCTTCCTTAGCGTGGCCGACCTTAGTACCTCCCTTTATGCCATACACCCATAGGAGTAGTGCAAAGTGGCGAGCTAGGAAGGCAGCTACTGCCTCCGAGTCCAACNTGACTCTAGATGACTTTGCCATGACTGGCTTTACATCTAGCTAGGGATCCTCGTCGCCTGCTCTTCCTTAGCGTGGCCGACCTTAGTACCTCCCTTTATGCCATACACCCATAGGAGTAGTGCAAAGTGGCGAGCTAGGAAGGCAGCTACTGCCTCCGAGTCCAACGTGAGCTGTAACCCAGCGCCAACTGCCCTCTGCAGTCTAACCCCCGGGAACGAGCTCAAGCCACCCAACAACTGGAGAGGCCTCACCTCCCAGTCCCTCCACGCTCCCTATTTCAGCCACCCTACTTCTGCCAGGGACTGCACGTACCAGCGGGTATATCGAACCCGTGGTTCCAATCCAACAGGACCAGCAGCCCTCCGTGAGCTCCCACCAGCACCACCTTCGCCCAAGGACTGGGCGCGAGTTCCAGCCGGCATCAGCAGCAGCGACTGAGTCAGGATCTACCCCGGGCTACGCCCAGTCCAGGTAAACCAGTGGCTGTGTGTAAACCAGTGTTGCGGAGGACAGTTAAGCTTGCACCAGACTTTGTGCAATTCTGCCAAGCCACGCGCCTTAGTAAGGCCGGGATCTGGTTGGCAGCCAGTAAGTCTAACCCAATAGATAGCACGTGTCTCTGACCGGGCCAAACTTTGCCCGATCGTGACATCAATATCAGTTTCCCTGATGTCACGCGTCAATCCATTTTGTCCAAGTATAGGCAATCCTCTCATTTCATACTTTGAACATTTTCACAAGTTGGACATCAGTAGCTTGTACAGCGACATCCCAAAGTAAACTTTAAGTAAAATGGTTTGAGCCTTTTTTTTTTACGTCAGCTGACTGGGATCATATCCAAACATGACTTAGTTNAAACTTTAAGTAAAATGGTTTGAGCCTTTTTTTTTTACGTCAGCTGACTGGGATCATATCCAAACATGACTTAGTTTTATTAGATGATTATCAACATTTTCAATTTCAGTGTTTCTGAAAGTGTATCATTGGTCATTGTTTATGACACTGTTTTTAAGTCATTTAAACATACATGTCATAGTTATATTTCATGATTTTTTTGCGGCGAGATACTTCCATATCCAACGGTCATACTTTTTTTTTTTTCAATTGCATGTTACAAACAAAACTGAAGGAACTGCCAGTAATTTGTGGTCAGTATACCTTGTCATTGCATATGTTAGTTATCTTTCATTTCTGAATTTTAAGTGAATAATTTTGCCACAATATGGAATGAATGACGTTTGGTTGATTGGAGTAAAAAAAGTGCACATCATGAAATAATTTGCACATGACAATGGTCTAGACGAGTAGTGGAGAAACTGGAGCTTAAGGGTCATTCACGGCCTGCGAGTTTGACTAGAGTGGCCCGTCGCAACTTTCCAATGTAACATTGGAAATGGTTTCAGAACATCACTGAAGCGGCCTGCAGTGATCTACGAGAAACATTTTATAAATAACAGGTTCAACCAAATGTAAGGATGCCACACATTATAAAACAATTGTGATGATTGTTTCACATATACCGTCAAGTGTATTGAAGTATTACTTGTCGATACACACGCGCGCACACATAATGACACATTTTCCATGCGTCTGTGTGATGACGACAATTACTGCTGCACACACCAAACCCACCAACAACATCCAGTACTTACATTTCGACAGCTACCAACCACCATACCATGTCAAAAAAATCCCCACCCTAAAGTCTCGCCACAAGAGCCAAACGTATCTGCTCCACCAACAGTGATCTCAAAAACAGTGTGAACAAATAGCCAGAGAATTCCTCGAAGGAGCTACCCCCACATATCAAAACACAAACCAAGGTCAACAACTCTGATATACCCCTGGTGGTCCCATATCATGAAGGCCTAAGTAAACTCAGAACCATTCTCCACGCTGGATACAAATATCTGGCTTCCTCACCGCAAACACAAGACCTGTTCTCCAAATCACCCAGATTGGTCTTCAAAAGGACACCTAACCTCCGCAACAAACTGGTTCGTCCAAACTGCAGTCTACCACAAATGCCAACCAGGCTATCACCCCCAGAGGATCCCACCCCTGCAATAGCTCATGCTGTGGCTCCTGAGCCATCCACCAACCCTCTACGTCTTTCAATAGCAGACTCACTACCCCATCCAAGGTAACTACAACTGTGCAATGGAAAATCTGATTTACCAGCTACAGTGCCGACACTGTAATGCAGAATACATCGGCCTCACCACCAACACACTCGGGCAGAGAATGAATGGCCACAGAGCAGACCCTAACAAACCATAGCTTGTCACATCCACAACCTACAAGACAAACCAGTTGCAGCATCACACAACACAGATTGTGACTCCTGCTACAGTACCAGAGTTGTGAGAGACCTACCACCTTCTAGCAATAGCTCAGAACTCAGACGCTGGGAATTAGCTCACCAATATATAACGTAATCCAGACCTCAACGTAAGATAATCACAGCTCCTAACCACACTCATCAGCTATAGTAGAAAATTTTCAATTTTCCCGTCCCACAGTAGTTTGCCACGTGGCCACTAGGTTCACTACCAACAGCACCCGTCCACCATACTGCGGTGTCCTACAACTCGCCGCCTGATGAAGCTGACTTAGCCTGCGAAACATCATGATCGTGCAACCGCGTGGAAAATGTTGCTAGTACTTGAATTCCTGTCGTTTTATATATTTTTGGTAACCTAGCGTTNGATCGTGCAACCGCGTGGAAAATGTTGCTAGTACTTGAATTCCTGTCGTTTTATATATTTTTGGTAACCTAGCGTTCTACCTGCAACGGTAATTGCCAAGTATATTCTGTAATATAAATTAACAGTGTGGCCCACACCATTGATTTGAAATCATGATTTGGTCCTTTTAAAAAAATATCCCCCACCACCCCAGGTCGAGAGAGATGTTGGTCGTCTATTGTTTCAACTAAAAAAAAACAGTAGATGAAAGANTATCCCCCACCACCCCAGGTCGAGAGAGATGTTGGTCGTCTATTGTTTCAACTAAAAAAAAACAGTAGATGAAAGAATTTCAAATGGGGCTTGTTTTTAATGGTACGGATGCACAAGTTTGGTTTTGTTTGCCCTGTTTAGTTATTGTAAGCAACGCTGTGCGAAGTATTGTGGAACACGTGGAAAATAGTCAGTGTAAATGCCATATCCTGTATTTCTTAATTTATAGTTGAACCAGACAACTCATTCACAGGGCTGTTAACTTAATGCACCTGTAAGTATGTTCTTATTTCTAGCAGACATGCATGTATTTATTTAATTTTAAAATGTCTCTGCTGTAAAAGCTCTGAACACAATTTTCCTGTTGCAGTTTGTGGAAATAATAAAAATATGTATTTATTATTATTTATGTAATTATATTGTAGTTATGAAATGGAGTTTGGCAGGCATCGAATCAGTCACTTTTTTTTTGCAATTTTTACTGCATAAAATGTATATCTAAGTGTATGTTCTGCCGTAATATTTTATTTTTGGCTACTTTCTTTTGCCAGTTTTGTATGTTTTGTTATTCCATGTTTATATTGGCATTTTGGTGTTGTGTGAGATGAACTGGATTTAATGTTGTTAGGTTGGTTATATTAGCTTCATGAATTTGTATTACAGAAATATTGTTTTAAGGCTTGCACGAATGCATATTGTATGCAAAGTCTTTTCTTAAGATTTTTACATTTACACTAAATACATGTGTTGTGACGAATATTCCAAGAGGTTCATTGACTGTAGTATTGCAAAGAAAGACGAATATTTAGTAGATATTTCTAATGTTCAATAGCAAATATTACATTACATTACATGGATCATGATGAATATTTTGGACACTGTTTTAATTGTTTTGTGACAATTTTTTTTCCTGAAAAAATATATGGTGTTCGAAGTTTCATATTCTCTGCATGATTGTCAACAAAATTGGTTGTTTATTTTGGGTAGGGGAAGAGAAAATTTCCATTAAATTAAAAATAGTTTTGTTTGCTAGCATTAGTATGTACTGTGACAGTCTAGTGTCATTTGACTTGTGTGTTTCTCGAGACCTAGGAAACACATGAAAGCAAGTTCCAAAGAGCCTGTAATTGAAATATTACTTTGCTACTATGAGTTTGGCGTATTCCGTTAAAGTTGAACATATGCAATACGATTTTAAATTCCCATTTCACAAAAAAACTGAGCTTATCAGTTTCTCCGTATTTATCAAACTTCCACGTACAGCATGCATGGAGTTGAAATAACTGTGTGCAGGCCAGTCGCCGGCTCGCCTAGGAATGGTTGACATGCCTAAAGTCGCTCTAGGAGTGGTCCGATCATCGCCAACTTGGAGGCGCGAGAGGAGCTGATACTGCGTCACCTCTGTTGCTGATTACCGATGGCTAGTGCTGACGGCGGTGGTTTGGGAGTCTTCTAGGTGTAGAGGTTGTGAAGAGTCCCGCTAGCTTGCTGTCGTGGATCAGTCAGCCAAGACTTCTGTCGCAGGACTCGGCACTGACGTAACACCTTGCTCCCGGCGAGGCAGGAACCCACCACTGGTCGATGAAGTTTGCCAGGTGAGACAAGTCGCGAGATGTCTGGGTTATGTTCACTGCGTCCAGCAGTGTGCTTTGCATCAGTGGGTCTGCGATCCACTGATCTTCCCAACCTGCAGACATCCTACTTCAGGTCCTTTTACTCATCTGGAATCACCAGAGGGCAATATCAATATCCTTCTGCATTTAATTTGTCCTTATAGCCTTTTGTAGTGAGATGCATTTGGTTGATTCTTTGCTGTCTTAGTATCCGCACCTGTAGTCAAATGTTTCTCTGCGCAGTACCAGAAGGTCTTATGGATTTTCCTGTGGGAGACATCTTATCTAAAACATGTCTTTCTTATGATGGCTTCGTTAAGAGGCAGTGCAGAAAAATTAAGTTTCTGTTTGTCATAATTGCCTCATCTCACATATGGTGTCTTAACTATGATGTGCCCACCTCGTCAAAATTTGCTTTTAATAACGCTGGATTTTTGACAGCAAAATGTAGTTTGACTACTTTAACTTCGAAACACTACGAACATATCCAAGTGTAAAATTCATGCAATTTTAAGAGAGACTGCGCTTTTTAATTGTAATTAACCACTTTGCCTCACTCCACAGTTCATCGTGACTCAGAATATGCAGTTTCAGGACACTGATGAGAGCTTTATAACCCAGTATACAAATAAGGGAGCTGTTCCCGTATCTGTTTGGAAATTTCTAAATTAAGTGTGTGGCTGTTCTGCTATCTAGTAGAGAACTTTTTGACAGTGTGTTCATGGCATGCTGCTATGTACAAGGGTTATAATTCGCAGCGTACACTGTAGACTCAGCTTAACAAAATGAAAAAGTTTAAAAAAAAAACATTTTTCATAANGGTTATAATTCGCAGCGTACACTGTAGACTCAGCTTAACAAAATGAAAAAGTTTAAAAAAAAAACATTTTTCATAAATATTCTTTTTTTGCATTTTTTTATGGGTTAGTTCAATTCGATTATAATTATAAGTATTGTTACAAGATGCCTGAGGGGCATATCTGAGTTCGTGATGGTTGGAGGTCTTAATAAAAATGAAAGAAATGTGGTTTTTAATGTATTCACACAGCTATTATTTACAACCTTAAACTGTCCATCTCCACTATTACTATTTTTATTTCACAGTGAGCGCAATGTTCAATGTCTATTTCAACTCTAATTAACGTCCTTAATGTCTCTTGTTTGGTTATAGTCAATTAGCTCATACTCATCATTAACACGCGTTCAGTCTGTGTCTTGCCATCAGTTGTTATGATGTCTTTCACTCCTGCAGTCGTACTCTTCACTGCTCTGATGTTCGCAGTCGCAGATTGTTCCTCCCGCTGGTCGCTTCCGGCGCTACTCGTTGCTCTTCGTCGTACGATCGTCCAGACTCCCGCCTCTAGTAATCTCCTGGCCCATCGCTCTTTTATACTATCGCTGGCCTTGATCTGGAAGGTTCAACGCACCCCGAGTTGTGCTGAGATTAACTAGCGCAGTAGTAATGACCAGAATATTCCTTCAAAAGACACCCGGTACCCAAGGTCGGAAGCGGCACGCGCCCTGCTAGGCAAAGCAGGCACGCTTTGTAAACATCCCTTTGTGAAAACCCGCTGCGTCTCCGGTTGCAACTGATAGCGCGCGCACGTCTGTCTATAAATCATCTGTGCCTTGCTTGCTCACAGAGCCGCTGCCTGTAACAGTATAAACACACCACAGTGCAGCGCGACAAGATTAGCAAATGTGTCCTAAATTTGTTGCATATTAAATTATCCAAGAAAGTGTGTGTTCAAGGCAGTTGTGAGTAAAGTATTCCTAATTACAGTAGAAACTTCCTCTGTAATAATCTAATGGCACATCTCGTATGCGTCTTATCATGGGGACTTGCCAAAGAACGACACATTCTGGCATTGTAAGTAAGATGTTGCCTTCGTACTTGCGGCACGTCATAAGTGGATTGGGGGTCACATTTTGTCACGAAACATCTTGCATACTTCACGTCTTTCTTACGATGGGCCACAAACATCCGTAACTGACCTGCAAGTATCTTCTTCACATTCTATGAGGCTGAAGCCCACGACAGGATGGAATGTTAAGTCTGGGGAGGCGAGTCACAAGATGCTTGGGCCGTTCTTGTAGTGCCAGACAGTTTTGATGAATTGCGAGAGCTGTCCAACGATTTGCTTATCTGTCTCCCCAAGAACTATCTCCACGGTTCCCGGTAGTTCCCACTATCCTAGAGGCTTGTACCAGAATTGCAAACTCGTGAAGTGTACGCTGATTTCGCAGTGTTCAGACTAGAGTTCTCAACTGTCTGGTTATTGTATGTGACGTCCTGTATTGTGGGGCTGAAAAAATGATTCAGTATGCCATAGGATGAGACATCATGTATCCCGTATCTCAAAGTTATTAAAAAATCAATTGAAACCTTGTAAGTAATTTTACCATGTTCGCATTTACAGGTATGTTTACTCTGATGCACCAAGTCTGTGACCACAGATAGTTACAATTGATGCCAACAGGCGGCATGGCATTCCTCAGCATATTGTTCACGCAAGTAGCATTTGCTGATAAGTGTACGATACCATTTCTTCCAACGTATGTTGATGTCATCTGTTTTAATGTCAATTATATCAGAAATTCAAATTGCACTAACTTATTACTATAGTTGCAACTATTATTTTATTTTATTTTAGAGGAAATTTTAATTTATTTATAATACGGACTTTTGCACATCATAGATAGTATTTAAAACTTTTGTTTTTTATAAAAAAAAATCCTGGATCATTTCATTTGAGTCGAATGTTGTGTCGAGTTGTCAGAAGTGTCCCTTATGGCAAATCTGGAAACGTTTGTAACCCAAGTCTAGACACTGGTACAACATTCCAGTTCTAGCCCCCAACATCTGGCCTTGGCACAGCGCCCAGATTAGTAGTATACTGGGGAATGTACGTGCTGCTAAATAACCGACTGTAAAGATTGCCGTTTTTCATCTGGCCACCGTGTATAACGAACAGACTTAGCATATGAAGTGGGATAAACGGGTCTTGAATGAATAACAACCGAGAGCTGGCAGAAAAGGCCTGTGAATGAGATGACAGAATGCAGAGAGCCCAACCCCTTCAGTACACCGGCGATAGGAAATGACATAAGCTACGCATGTGTTGTTTTCAGAATTTTAAGCTGTGACTACAGGGTTTTAGTAAAACAGTCTGTTCAGAACAGATACTGCATTGTCACTGTAGTTTAAACTTTATAATATTGTTTTACAGAGGAACAAATATAGTGAACAGAGGACTACTTACGGCGAGTCTTGACACTTTTCAACAACCACATTTATGAATGGGCAACAACATTTCGATTTTTCTCCTGGGAAAAGGTGTACATTGAAATATTACATAGTTTTAAAAATTATAATCGACACAACTGAGACCCATATAACTAGAGAGGCCCCTAAAGTGTGTTAGTGAAGGAGTGAACGCACAATGGTGGCAGAGGAAGAGACTAGCTCGGCAGGAAAGTAATATGTCCTCGCCAACACACAACTGCACCGAGCGCACACATCCTCCTTTTCTCTCCCCTCTACGCTTCTCTCCCACATCACCATCCTGCATTGGTGCGGTGGGACTAGTCTCGCCACAACAGGCCAAGCGAGTCGACACGTCAAAACATCGGTAAGCCATCCCCATGGCATCGTACAAAAATTACGATGAAATTGGGTATAAATAGTACAAACAGTAAACAACACAAGGGACAGAATACGTAAACATTAAATACTTGATATGTCATTGAAGGCAATCACATCTATCAATATACTTGACATTTTTTGTCTAGTATTTAGATACTGATTAATTTTTCTGGAACAGTTTGAGGCCAATCGTTAGTGAACACTACTAACATACTGTGGTTGGGTCTACAATACAAATATCAACATAATATATCCTTAACAAAAAATTTTATAAATTTTATTTACTGGTAATATTATATACATTCATAATGTGGTTACACTATTAAATTGTTGATGAAAATACAATTTAAATAAAATGGTTAAAAAATAAATGTAGATAAAATCACACTGGACAGTCACGTGCCTTCAAGGATAAGTACAGTATTATATAATTAAAATTTTCACAATATAGTTTTATTTTATTTTTGGTATACCATGTTTGGTTTGTGAAAGTGAGCACGAGGTGGGATCGTCATCGTTTATGAAGCTTCAGATAATTAGTATATTGCAGAGGCTTGGCACACAAGAACCAAGAAGTAAATTACTTTTATCAACGTTTGCTAAAACAGAAAAAAGTAATAGATCTTCGAATCCAGCAGCAAACATTCTGCCTGTAAGTAACTGGCAAACTGTTTGATATAAGGTTTTTTTTTTCCCCACACTTTTTGCAAAGTAATATATTTTAGCAAAGAGCAATGGTGTAGTGGAAAGGCTTTGCTGAATTCAAAGTAAACTGTATCAACTTGCTGAGTGAGTGGTTTTTTTTGTAGGGTGCATCGGTAGCGAGGCCATTAGCACCCACATGAAAAACTAAGTTAAAAGAAAACAAAACAGCTGCGAGGCTATCAGCACCAACATGAAAAACAAAAAGAAAGAAACAAAGGACAAAATAAGTGGTAAACGAATGTCCATAAANAGAAACAAAGGACAAAATAAGTGGTAAACGAATGTCCATAAAATAAACACACGAGAAAAACCAGGCAAAACAAAACTGTGTAAAAGCACAACACATGTTTAAAGGACACAAACGTGTTAAAATACGTTAAAAAGANCGTGTCCCGCAGCTCGCAGGAAAGGCAGTCCACTGCAGCTTGCTGCAGACGACCTCCATTATGTATAATACACTCATTTGCAAAAAAAATTGATCACCATGAACAAATCACGCAAAGGTTGCCCCACAGTATCGTCGTAGTCTGAGGTGTCCCGTTTGTGTTTAATGCGATTTGCTTGTACGGGTGTGCCACTAGGGGGCATACATGTCCCTCCATTATCCATAGCTGCAAGACACCTAATAAGGCCTCGGTAGCGGTGCGAGTCGCAGCCAGTTTCAGTGAACCGGCAGCATACACCAACAGTGCATTCAACAAGCCTTTGCCCAGCTGGACGAGTTTGAGAGGCTGCGTCATTGGCCTCCGAGAGGCAGGTTGGACATTTCAGTGCACAGCTCACCTCTTGAACTGTTCTACCTACACTGTGAGTCGAGAAGGCCCTGGTCGACCTCGGCAGACCACCACCAGGGATTATTGTTTAATTGTGCGACAAGCTGTAAGCACTCCACGGGCGTTGCTGCACACCATCCAGGGGCATTTCACGGTAGTTGGGGATACGCCTGTGTCTACCAGCACCATATCCACCATACAATATTACAGCTTGATCAACCAGGAACGGGCAGCATGGCAGCTTGCTGATTGGCAACGAGTGTTGATCAGCAACAATCACAGTTCTGTCTCGATACAGACAACCGCCAAATTCAAGTCTGGAGATGTCTTGGCCAGTGCTGTCGTCTGAACTTAATTTCAGAGCGGCAAACCACCCCAACAAGAGGTGTCGTGGTGTGGGGTGCAATTTCCTACGATTCCCACACCCCACTGTTGGTGACTGAAGGAACCCTGGTGCAGCTCGACTTCCATAATGCCTGGCCTCACACATGGGTGTATCCGGCCTGCCTTCGTGATGCCAACGTGCTTCCTCGGACATCCTGGTCCCCAGACTCCCGCCCATCGAGAGGGTTTGGGACCAGATTGGACGGCAACTTCGGCCAGCAGCAACTACAGCAGACTTGATGGCGAGGTGTAGGTCCCCTTCAATACATGCAGTGTGGGACAATATTCTGATGTTTTCTGTATACACACTTATGTCTTGTGTCTGTACCTATATATGTGCCCCTGCGGCGGCACACTCAGAATATACAACTTTTAGTTTTTGCAAATGAGTGTATGAACAAACCTGAGTAACTATAAGATGGTTTGATATTCAAATAATAGGTCATAAATATTTAGTGTAGTACCATATGTTATAAAATTTCAAATTTTACAGGGCAAGATAAAAAAAAAGCTGTTTGTTTACATTTGTAACTACCCTGTTAACGTAGTTCATACAAGTTTAATTTTGATTGTAACTGGAGACATTTGAGATGTCTGGAAAATGGTGGGAAGAAATGGCGTTTTAACACAAATCACAAAAAGTTTTGATACATTTTAAATTTAGATGATTCACTAGATGTAATTTAAACATGCTTTACATTTTGATTGCTAAAAATGTGCCATTCATTGGATTTCAGCTGAATTTCAGATTATTTTCAGTTACTCTTTTACCCATGGTGTGTTTCTTTTCATTTGCTGTAGGTTGCAACATACAAGTGGAGGTGTTGTCAACCCACCTGCTTAGGAATCCCTTAATGTCTTCTGTGATGAATCTTTTTTGTACCATACCATGTACTCAATTTCGAACCTTCCATAAAAAAAAAGGTGATAAGACAACCAGAAGGCCAGAACACAATATTGTTTATTCTCTCTATATACCTAGAGGCGAGCTGTCTTACTTTTGAATGTTACCTATGAATTAATGTGCGACATGCACACCTAGCTGTATAGTTTATTTCACATTTTGGGAGTTGTATCAAAATGAACTGTACTAGTTTGGATTACATTTGCTTGAAGATGGCATAATCTGCTACCTAGGTCTGCAACCCAGTATTATTATTTTTTTTTTTTCTGAAATGGTTGCTTATTTCCTATATATATATATATATGTGGATGCGATTTGGGTGACGCTAATACTCAACCCTTTTCAGTCTTCGTAAAATTTGAAGCAACTTTACTAGAATATTTTTCCGTACTAGTTAGCCTTAACTTTATAAAAATGCACACAAAAGCTAGTTTATATCGTCCACTAACTTACTTAATCCTCCCATGCATGGAAAAAAGTTATCTTTAATTTCAGCAACTTGTTTTAACTGGGAGGTCAACTCAATGTTTTCACTTAACACAATCAGTTACTTTATGAATGTGACTTGAGACAGTCAGATTGTAGTTTTGGCAACAGTAAAAGGAGATTTTGTGTTCATATTTCCTGTAGCTGAGAACTCCATATGCAGCATAGACTGCAACCACTTGCACTGAATATCCTCCCCCTTATCCCCCACTACCTGTCTCTGCACACTACGTGGGGCCACAGTTTGTATAGTGGCTAGAGCACTTGCCTCCCATCAAGTTCCTGGTGGGGTCACTCCCACATCTCTGCATGTAGGAATCGTGCAGGATGGTGGTTGGTGGGTTTTCTCAGGGATGTCCTGTTTTCCCCACCCTTGCATTCTAGCACTGCTCCATATCCACCTTGTTCCACACTCACCTGCTCTCAAGACCTCAATGTTAAGTGCCGCCCAAATCTCTTCACTTCGCTCCTTGCATTACAGCATTCAGTCTCCCCCTCTCCATCGATACTGCACTTCCAGTTTCCCCCACTACCTGTCACCCCATCTACCCCTCTCTCTACTGCCTCACTCCCCATCTATCCCTCTGCCACACACTCTCCACCTCTTCATCCCTTTCCTTCCATCTCTCCTTGTCATTAGCACTCTCATCCCATCTCTCCAACACTCCCTCTCCCCCTGTCAATGCCTGTCTTCCCCTCTTCTCACCCTCTCCACCACTCACTTTCCTCTTCCCTCCCCTCTTTTTCATCCTTCCCCATCCCTTCATTTCTCTCCCCTTTGCCTTCCTCTCCATCCTGTTTTTATTCTCCTATAGCTATCTGCTCTCCCTTTACCCCTCTACCTCATTACGATTTCTTACATACTGAGTATACATCTTGAATTAGAGGCATTACTATGTGCTCAAAACACACAGTGATCACTGCATTGTCGCATGAGGTGGAGGAATATCCTGAAAGTAGAACTTCAGCATGACTTCAGAGAAGTTGGCAGTAAGTAACCATGGACTACATACAACAGTCTTGCAACACGTACTGCAGTAACCAACCAATGGGGTAGGATTACCATATTACNGCAGTAAGTAACCATGGACTACATACAACAGTCTTGCAACACGTACTGCAGTAACCAACCAATGGGGTAGGATTACCGTATTACACACACACACACTACTTGGAACCAATTTTCCCTTCATTCTCTGGCCTTGCACAATGCCTATTGTCAATATCGTCTCTTTCACTTTCCTGTTGTGTAGGTGGGAGGCGAAGGAGGCGTGTTACCTCCATGACTGATGAACGGGGGCTACCCCTTCTCCACCGCCTCCAAATCCAGTAATTTCCATATTGCAATTTAGTGTTCCTTGTGGGAAACAAAACATTCTTTACATTTTTGAAGAATTAGTTTTTGTCGGACAACATTATATTAATGTGTCTCAAGCCCACATTTACTTGTTTTAAAAAAGATTCATTTTTTAGGATAAAATAATTCTGGTGTTTCATTTGCATTCATTGAATGTGTCACTAGATATTGATACAATTCTATGCCACTACACCAAGTCTCTCCAAGTTTGAAGTGAAAGATGTTTAGTGAGNTTGTGTGTGCGCTCATGCATGCATGCATGCATGCATGTATGTGCCTCTCCCCCGCTCTTGTTGAATGTGATGCAAAATGCACCTGGCCTTAGGAACTAAGCCCATATAGCCAATAATACGTTAAATGTCGACAAAGAACAATTACATCGTGAATTAACACGACTAAAGCGTCAATATACCAAAATGTCCAAAAAATTGGAAGTACAGAATACTTGCTAAACGTCCAGGCGGCATACACTCAAAACGACTTTGCACGCCCAGGTCCTGAAATCAGAACCAAATGTGACTGTGCTACTTGAATCTTTCTTCTAAATTCTACAAAAATACATCTTCCGATGGCCTTGGTTGTAAACATTTCTCTCTTAACCTTTGACTCATTAAAATTTGTTAATATAATCACTGTAGTCTTAAGTGCAGTTGAACAACAAATGCCACTGTATGCTGCTAACTATAATGGCCGTAGCAGAAACATTTCAGTTACAGACTTCCTGTGCAACATGTGGCGTGTGGTTCAACGCTGATGGTTGCTGCACCAGGTTGGGGTCTGCATCAGCAATAACGTAACACTGGGTGTAAGTGAGAGAGTGTTGTGCAAGTTGTAAGGCGGTTAAAAACAGCTGCTCGTCAAAAACTGGTCACGCAAAAATTCCTAGTCTGCGACGTGACGCAGTTGCGAGTACAACAACATGTTGTGAGCGCGAGACACAGCGTAGTGTGGATGACGCTACTGGCATCGCCGGAGGCCNTTTTCGAAAGTTGTTGTTTTGGTTATGTGGCTGCGACGTGACGCAGTTGCGAGTACAACAACATGTTGTGAGCGCGAGACACAGCGTAGTGTGGATGACGCTACTGGCATCGCCGGAGGCCTTGCGCTTATCTTAGGAAAAGGGGGGATAGGCCTGCCTAATATAATATACTGGTGGTGCCTATCGCCTAAGAAGAAAGTCACCAACCGTCGAAGAAGGCGCATCGGGCGTGAGAAGACGCGTTAGGCGTGAAGAATTTCACCCACACCGGCAAGCACCCGTGACCGTAAGATCTTTTGTTCGCATTTCTTTTTCAATTTAACGTCACTTAAATTCTATCAACTTATTTCCGCCGGTGTGGGGGGTCGTTAGGGTGCCAGGAGGGAACAAACATCCCTCCTGCCTTCGGAACTTAAGTCTTGCGATGCAAGTTAAGACATTAACAAACTGTAAACTACTGTGGCGCTGTTTTCTGCACTGGGATAACTAATTGTGAAAGTTCGTACTCTGCAAACTGGAAAGTCGTCTGTGCAGCACTGTGAAACTTCAATGATAAATAAAGTATAAAGCAAACTAATCTGGAATTTCTTCTTTTTACTTAATCGGTGTCACCTGGAACTGAGTCTCGTATTCTACCTATGAGCAAGCTGTGGCAACAAGTAATACTTCCGCAACGTTACAATATGGCGCCTACCTGTGAGGCGGTAATATTATAGAGACGGAACTTTACAACATACATACACACATATATATGTATGTCATACACACACGTATGATTCAGAAGTCATGGCAACTATTGTTTCTCTCCCAAAAACGACCCAACACAGGAAATGTACCATGTACAGTTGAAAGTGTACGACATGTACGTTTTAAAGGTAACACCACGTGGGGTATGGATGCAGGAATGTCCGGCAAGGAACAAAGACAAGCATGGCTGCCTGAAATCACCAGGTAATTGATTTATTCTTGTACACACATTTGAACGGGTATGTATCGTATGTGTATGAGCTCTTTAACATCCTTGAAAGTAGTCTCCGAGGTTGTCCATAGTTCGTTGCCAGCGAAGAGGCACACATCGTCACAGCATTTCGACGAGAGGTGGACAACCTCGGAGACTACTTTGAAGGATGTTAAACAACTCGTACACCTACAATACATACCCGTTCACTGAGTGTATACAGTTTGTATGAGAATATATTAATTAAACGGTGATTTCAGGCAGCCATGCTTGTCTTTGTTCCTTGCCGGACATTCCTACATCCATACCCGATGGGGTGTCACCTTTAAAACGTACATGTCGTACACTTTCAACTGTACATAGTATATTTCCTGTGTTGGGTCGTTTTTGGGAGAGAAACAATAAATAGTTGCCACGCCTGCCTGTAACAGTATGCTCAATGTTCCAATTTTTAAGATCAACTGCACAACGTAACAAAAATTAATAATGTGATTCACATTTCCCACATGCAAAAATCCGGGTGACCCCATTTTTATTAAGAGAAATTAAATTGAGTAATTCCAGAAATAGTGATGTGTGTTCAGATTTCTGTGTAACTGGATCTCCCAGAAACTTTGTCAGCCCTCCACAATCTCTGTGACTAAAACCAAACCTTTCTGTAGTGGCACAACCTGAAACTTTGTGAAAACAATTACTATTTAATTTCAGTAATATGCGATTTAAAAGATTTATTCTTTAATGTAAAAACATGTGAATATTTTATATTTTCCTCTTGCTAAATTGCATTCCCCCGCCCCCCTTACTGGAATAGTGTCTGTCCCCTTCGTTGTGAACCGGCGCTGGAGTTGGTGTAGCAGTTAAGAGCGCTCGCCTCTCACCAAGGTGAACCAGGTTCGATTCCTGGCGGGGCCACTCATGGATTTTCGTATTCAGGAATTGTGCTGGATGATGCCGCTGGTTGGTGGGTCTTCTTGGGGAACTACAGTTTTCCCCCCTCCCCCCGGATTGCGGTGCTGCTCCATACTCGTCTTGTTTCACCCTCATTGGCTCTCAAGACCTCGCTAAGAGCCACCAAAATGTCTCTACTATCCCGTGTGGCCCTCGCCACGATGCATGCGCTTGCGACTCGTAGGAGCAGGATGGGGCAAAGATCCGCACTTGAGGTTTGAACTGATACCACAAGACCGAAAATGGGAAGTGGTGGCTTTCTACTGCAAGTCTGGAATTTACCTCTGTTAATATCATTCTTTGTCTTATAATACAATAATTACAAATATATGTAAGAGTTCACAGTCGGACATTTTCTCCCACTATCGTGTGGCAGGATCAGATAGGAATAGGAAAAATATCTGCTACCATAGCACCTTAAGAAATAGTATAAAAAAAGACAGTATTTACCAATAGAACAAATATAGTGACTTATTTCAACCGGAGTTGTGTAAATTGTCAGCACTGCAAACTACACTATTGTTTGTGAAGATTGCAACACACAGAAAGAATGGCCCGAATGAATACAAATTCGCAGGATGTGTAGAACAGTGTACCAGCAATAAGTGATTACGATTGCAGAGAGATGACGTACACTTAGGCCCAGCCGTGCCCTCTCGTGTGTGACCGGAAAGGTCAGTATCGCAAAGTGGCAAGTGCACGAGACGTACTGTCTGCGCCAGATGATGTGGAACTTGTTTGAGGGGGGNTCGCAAAGTGGCAAGTGCACGAGACGTACTGTCTGCGCCAGATGATGTGGAACTTGTTTGAGGGGGGGGGGAGGGGGAACTTCTGCGTGCACAGCTCTGGCTTTGTAGTATCTGACCTGAAAACATTATCCCATCACATGCAGTTCAACTGCTGCAGAAGTTGTTAATGATGGATGCCAGTGAACGAACAGGAAGATATAAAAAGGGTACTCGTAGCAGTGAAAGGGAAGCAGCACGTGGTTTGACCGCAAGGCTCAAATAGAGTGTTACGACAACAAAGCAACTGTGTAAACAGTGCCCAAATAAACCATAACGTACTCCCGAGGAAAAAAAGGCATGTAAAACATAGTGCTAATGTTAATACAGGCATTTATCGCGATCACCCACAATAACTGAGTACTGGGGCTCCAAATGAAAAAGTGTTTCACACAAAGGTTGTATAACTGGAAGAGGTAAATATTACTGCTGGGGAGACAGCCTAATAGCATTATTTATTCGTGTGATACGAGTACCAACATCAGTTTTGTAAAGAGGAAACAAAGGAACACACATGATGTGACGACTACTCAATCAGCCATCAGTGTGCAGTCGAACACCGTACACTACAAGGTGCGAGTTGTCGTAACGGAAATGTACTCCAGCAAAGAGAAGGTAGAAATTCTGCTCATTTATGAAGAATTTGAGTTAGCAGATGAATGTGTTAGTATTACTTTACAGTACAGTGTAGTACGTTCAAGTGACACAGTTCTGTTATTACTATTATCACTCGTCGTTCATTCTGTTGAAGGTCGGCGTAAAGTCAGGTGGAGCAACTCTACACAAAGAGATACCCCACCGTCCAGATGGATGTTTTCCCGTCTCGTTTTGAAGCTGTGTGAAACTGGAAATTTAACTACAGCAATGCAATCGTCGTAGAACTCGCACAGATGAAGCAGCTGAGGTGGCTGTTCTCGTTACTGTAGCAGTTAGTCCAGATGTCAGCACACTATAACTTGAAGCCGAAATTGGCATTTCGAAAATGAGTGCACATTGCATTCTTAAGTGTCATATGTTTCTTCCCTATTGTATACACGTACGTGAATAATTGCACGGAAATGATTTCCAGAATCGTGTAGGGCATAGCATACAATTATTGCCAACCTGAACTTTTTTTTTAATGTTCTTTTTACCGATGAATCGTTGTTCAACTCAGGCCAAGTAAATACAAGGAACGTGCATTGTTGGGCCGTCAAGAACCCACGATGGCTTCGACAGGTGGACCATCAGCGTCAATGGAGAGTTAACGTCTAGTGTGGGATGGTTGGCAATAAGGTTATTGGGCCTTATTTCGCAAATGGCAACTGAAACGACAGGGAGCATGCCACCTTCACACAAGTAATTCTTCCCGGTCTTCTGGAGGAGATACCCCTAAAGGAACATAATGATAATGTGGTGCCGGCACGGTGGATGCCCAGCACATAACCCAGTGGATGCACGTCATGTTCTGGACCGACAATATCCTGGTAGGTGGATTGGTCATTGAAGACCAGTTCACTGACCTGCTTGGCCTCCTGACAACCTGTGGACATTTGTCTTTGGGGTTACCTCAAAGGCGCTATCTAGTGAGAGATTCCAACAACTCCAGAGAACACGGAGGAACGTATTGTGCATGCTTGTAATGCTCTTCAGCTGGCAACACTGTAGGAATCAGTGTTGTCGTTCATCCAGNGGAGGAACGTATTGTGCATGCTTGTAATGCTCTTCAGCTGGCAACACTGTAGGAATCAGTGTTGTCGTTCATCCAGCGACTGAACTTTTGTGTCACTGCCAGTGGTCACCTCTGTGAACATCTAATGTGAATGTTCTACCGCTCGCAGTACCTGCATGTGTATTACAGTACTGCAAACGGGCAGTGGAGATCCCACTTTCTGTGTCGTATTTCATGTTCATGTTATGGAAGCGTACATTGTGTTACATGCTTAAATAGGTCTCGACANGGAGGAACGTATTGTGCATGCTTGTAATGCTCTTCAGCTGGCAACACTGTAGGAATCAGTGTTGTCGTTCATCCAGTGACTGAACTTTTGTGTCACTGCCAGTGGTCACCTCTGTGAACATCTAATGTGAATGTTCTACCGCTCGCAGTACCTGCATGTGTATTACAGTACTGCAAACGGGCAGTGGAGATTCCACTTTCTGTGTCGTATTTCATGTTCATGTTATGGAAGCGTACATTGTGTTACATGCTTAAATAGGTCTCGACANCCCACTTTCTGTGTCGTATTTCATGTTCATGTTATGGAAGCGTACATTGTGTTACATGCTTAAATAGGTCTCGACAGCTTCATTGAACTTATGACCAATAGATACACGATGCCATTTACAAAACCGTTGTTAGTTTTCGTATCTCACTAATAAATAATGCTATAAGGCTGACTCCCCAGCAGTATTATTTCCCCCTTATAGTTATATAATTTTTGTATAACACTAACATTTGGAGTCCCGGTACGGGGTTATTGTGGATGGTAAAATACTTTCTTTCATCATGTAAGTATTTACTGTTAAAACATGTTACATGTGTCAGACATAACACTTACCGGTATAATCTGAAAGCAAACAGCAAGCGTTCGGCCTACCAGAAGCGCTGGAGTGCTGAGGACGACCTAGGCATGTGCATCGCATCACATCGCATACAACTACTCTCAGGGCACTGAACAAGTGTGCAGTCTTTTCTTCAGTACCTCGCCGCTATGCGACACTTTATAGTCGTTTAATAAAATATTTGTAACATTTTCTGATTACCAAAAATAAAGCAAAAATATTTGTAGCATCTAGTTTCTTGTCATGCATTTGCATCGGATTCTTAGTTTTAAATAACAAACCAGTACGGTCATAAACTGAGCTTGTAACCTTGCACCAGAAACAGCGATGCAGAATACAGCGGAACCTCCATGTATTGAAATACCGCATCCATGGAACATGATCTGTGGTCTCATTTGTGATTTACGTATCTGCATTTCAAGACCGCATTCATTGAAAGTCCACATGTATTGAAATTTTTTGTCAGTCCCCTGAGAAATGACGGACAGAGAATCCACTGTATTTGCACACATGTGGACAGTTTTGTTCAACGTAATCTGTGTGAATGTGAACCACCAGGCACCCGGTGGAAACCTTGGGAAATGTTTTTAGTTAAGAGTATGGATAACCATGCAATTACTAATTTCGCCCACTACAGCGCTTGGCCACAACCCAGCCCCATTAATGTACAACTATGGAGTTCTAGTGCCACGACTTTTGGCACTGACAGTAGATGAAACTACAAAATGCACAAGAGTTTGAAAAATGTTGTGTTGGCCACCAGTGTATTTAAGACAAGGTGGTAGAGGAAGGAGGATATGGGAGGAGGATGCTTCAAAGGCATGGGTGGAGGCAAATCCATGCACCACCATCAGGTTGTTTCCACTTTGACTATGTCTGACCACCTTTGGCAAACGAGTAAAAAGAAAGGAACTGGTTACAGTATTAACTGGCAGAACATCAAAAAAATGAGTGTGTAGCTGTGTCAACGTGTAGTTACGAGACGTTGCATATGAAGCGGCTTGAATGGTCTGCACTGTACACAGTAGAACATACCGTCCACTGGGAAAGGTTCCCTATGCGTGGGAAACATCGTTCGCCGTAGCCTTATAAACCGCTGCTGCCAGTATGTTCCAGCATGGATAGATTTTTATTGGTCCCGATGTATGACAAAATGTCGAATCAATATCAGTATACAAAATGTTTGTTTGGTGCAACCCCTAAAATTATGGATTTATCTGCGACTGAAAGGGTTAAGGACTCTGCAGCGGATTTTGTGAGATTACAGCCATGTTAACGGGTAATATTTTCGTAGGGATATAGGAATGAAATGAAAGTAACAATATTGATACTTGGTTTTTATGACTTAAATTGGCAGATTGAGTAGAGAGCTTTTGTTTGGTACCAACATCATTGGTCTAGCAGATTGCAGTTACAAGAGACATCGCGTGCCCCCCC